>PITA01016726.1:0-13600 GCA_004023965.1 Spilogale gracilis
CAGGGGGGGGGGGTGCAAAGCGCCTCAAGCACCTGGTCAGGCGTGGCCAGTCATGCCTGCAGCTCCCCTCCCCGAGCTCCTGCTGCTGCGGGCAGGTGCACCCCCCCCATGTCCTCGCACCCCGGTGAGAGCAGAGGGGCAGGCAGGTCACGCAGCTCTGATAGAGTCCCTCCGGCCTCCCAGGAACAGCTCAGGTCTTGGGCCTCCCTGCCCGCGTTGTCCTCCCACTGCGCTCTCCGCTCTGATTTATTCCTGCGGCGCCAGCTGCGGCCAGTGATTGTGGAAGCGGATTCACTTTGCTCAGGAAGCAAATTCACTTTGCTCAGGAAGCTGGGCCTCTGTAGGCAAAGCGAGAGGAGAAAGATTTCCCCTAAGAATTTCAGCCCATCTCCATGACCCCTCCCATGTCCCCCGTGCTCCGGAATGCACCTGAGGCCCTTCCTTCGAGCTCCAAACAAATGAATCTGTAATGGTGAAAGTCTCCGCTTTTCTCCCTCCTTGCACAGGGCCAAGAAACGAGAGACCTTTTTCCAGGTGTGCGTCCACCTGGACAGTGCTTCCGGCTTCCCAGTGCTCAGGGGGACACAGCGGGGACATGTGCTTGGGAGAGGGGTTCCCAGCATGAAATTGATGTTTTCCTTCTCACCTTTCTTATGGAGGCTTGGTGCTCCCTCCTTGGGCAAAGTGAGTCTGCTTCCACACTAAGCAGCCGTTGCAGGGGCTCTTGGGGGCAGGAAGGGAGGCCCAGAGCTTGAGGACAGGTGCAGCGGGGATCACCCCTTCCCACCGTCCCCTGCTTGCCAGGCCCACGCCGTAGACTCCAGTGGGGATCCCAGGGCAGGAGCTCAGAGGCCGTCTGGCCGCCGAGGCTCGGGGAAGGTAGGGTTCACTCTTTACACCCTCCTGAGCTCTGGCTGCTCATCTTGGGGCTGATTTGGAAGGACCTATTATTCCCATTTTTCAGAGGTTTTTGAATAATGCATTTCGCCTCAGCCCTTGAAAAAAGCCTGTACTTACTACTAATGCTAGAATAATGACCCGTGTCACATGTCAGCCACTGGGGCTCTTAATCCACTGCTGCATTCAAATACTGCAGAATATATTGCTTATGACCTTGGGCTAGCAGGAAAAGTACCATTCCAGCGAGGAGGAAGGAGGGTCAGCTTTGCCGTCGGCGGGTAGCCTGCGGGCAGCCCGAGACATGAGGGCATCATATGAGCTCGGGCACCACCGGACACCCGCCGCATCCCAAGCACGCATGCACTGGCCCCGTCCATGCCCGAGACAGACCAGAGAGGTAGTCACCCTGGGGATTATCAACGTGCCCACTCAGGGCCATATTGGGAAAATTTGGCAGAGTGTAAAATGCCCATAAGAGCTTGGAGTAGACCAAGTGCTCAATAAATGGGACTTCAAATCAACCTCATGCCCATTTTTTAAAAAAATTTTATTTACTTTTTTTGACAGAGAGAGAGAGATCACAAGTAGGCAGAGAGGCAGACAGAGAGAGAGGAGGAGGCAGGCTCCCTGCTGAGCAGAGAGCCTGATGCGGGCCTTGATCCCAGGACCCTGAGATCATGACCTGAGCTGAAGGCGGAGGCTTAACCCACTGAGCCACCCAGGCGCCCCGTCATACCCATTTTATAGAGGAGGAAAGTGAGGCCAAAAGGGGCTCTGGGACTCAAAGCCAGGTTGGCCTGACTCCGGAGGCCAGACTCCCCTGCTTCTGGCGGGAAGGATGGCGTGTGTGTGTGTTGGAGGCTGCCGCCTGAGCCCCTCAGTGGCTGGGGACCCCTCACACGTCACACCCTTTCCTGTCTGGGCCCTCTGTCCTTCTTTGACCTTCAACATCCTCTTGTCAGCTGAGGATTGGCCCGTCACCCCCCCCCACCCCATGGGTAATAATTACATGGACTAGTTTAGCCACCAGTTTGATCAGTTAGCGATCCCCCCCAGGCCTGGTGTGTGAAGCTCAGGGTTAATGAGTGCCCAGGAAATCAGCTCCTGAATTTGAGTCATCTGAGGAGGAAGTCAGGGAGGGAGTGGCTTTGAACTACTGGGCCTGGAGTGGGGCTGCACCCAGGGTCTGGGCCGGCTCCTCGTGCCCCCCGCTGCCCTGGCTCCTTCCTGTTCTCCAGCTCTTATCTCTCTGAACTCAGCACCAGCATGCCGGCCCCTACCCAGCTCAGGCCTTTGCTTTACGGTCCCCCTCCCTGGGGGCACCCTTCTCTCCTCTGCCAAAGCCAGCCCTGCCCCTCTCAAGCTCTACTTCCTCCGGGAGCCTTCCCTGACTACCCGACACCCCTGCTCTGGCCCCTTCTCTGGGCAGATTTGTCCTGAGCTCTCTCTAGCATGTCAGGCACCATGCTTGGCTCCTGGGACGCAGCAGTGAGTGTGGCCGGGGCTTGCTGTTCAGGAGGGGGACACACACGCTGGCCCAGGAATGCCGTGCAGCCCGAGGTATGACGAGGGCGCCAGGGGAGGCCTGGAGGCAGATGGGAGGTGAGGGGCTCAGACACTGAACGGGGAGATAGAATTTCCTGGCAGGCGAAGTCTGAGGGTCCGTGCGTCTGGAGCCGAGAGAGCCCTGCGTAGAGGCGGGAGGTCCGGGGATGGTTCCGGTGTGGTTGTGCGGCCTTTGAGGCACCTGTGAATGACCACGCAAGATGTCTGGGAGGCAGGTGACCCCTCGGAGAAGTCTGTCTCCTGCCTTCTCGTCGATCCCTCACAGTTGATTACTGTGTCCATCTCCTTAGAAGGAAGGGATCTCCTTGAGGGCTGCCATGATTTCTGACGCCCCACTCAGCAAGGCCCGGGTCATGGGCACCTGCTCCCCGAGGGGTTGTGGAAGTGAATCTAACACTCGCCTCTTTCAGGGCCCATCACCGAACCCTCTCTCAGGTGGCCTCTCTACCCTCTGCCGGCCCTTGTCCCCAGTTCCCCATTCTTCTTCTGACTTTGGGCTCAGAGTATCTTGTCTTTGGAGTGCAGCCAAGCTGCCTGGAGGAGGACAGTCCCAGCAGCTCGGGGAGTGGTCCCAGGACCGGGCCTTGCATGGGCCTCAGCATCGGAGCTTGACGACCAGGCTGGTTTCCAGGCACCCCCCACCCCTGGATTCCGACTGCAAAGGCCTGAGGTGTGGTCACCCCTCTGTTCCGTGTTTTCAGCCTTAGCCTCTGGGTCTTTGGATGCACGGTTGAGTTTGGGACTTCATGTGAAAGAGGTTTTCCAAGGCCCTGTCTCGACCTGTAACTTCACCTTGCTCCCTAGGGTAGGTGCCCCAGACCCCGCCTGGATAGTTTCCAGCTGCGGAGCTCATGCCCGTGGAGCGGGCCTCCCTTCCTGGGCGGTAGTGTGTCTGTGGTGTGAGCAGAACCCGCCTCCCAGAAGAAGGTCTTGGTTCTGACTCAGGGGATGCGTGAGCTCCTCCAGCCTCCAGACCTGCTTTGCCCGGAGGTGGGTAGGCGCCGGGTGCCTCGTCCTTGCTGGGTGCCCCTTCTTTCTTTCCTCCTTTGCCCTGGGCTGCCTTGCAGGCTGACTGATAGCCTTATCACAGACCTTCAGTTTCTGATGAGATTAGAGGCTTGGGAAGCAGGTGAAGATGGGATGCTGTGTTCTCCCGCAGCCTGACATTTGACGCCAACAGTAAGGACCTGCATTCACCTTCTTTCGGCCTGGGGGGAGGAACCCGCTATGCACCCTCCCTGGAGGCCAATGAGTTTCGAGGTGTGGACACCCTGGTCTTCACCCCCCAGAGCTCCGTGGCAGACCAGCTCTGGGTGGGCTCTGCTCTCCCCTTGGATGAGAATCTCAGCGGTTTCAACTCTGGCTATGCTTGAGGACCACTGGGTTACATGCCCAGAACCAGCTCTGATTAGGTGTGTGGGGCTAGTTACACGGGACTAAGAGAGCCACCCTCTTCCTCTGGATAGCCCAGATGGGAAATGTTATTTTACACTACATGTATTTTATCCATTTTGTAAGAATGTATTTAAAAAATTCAAGTCTGGGGCACCTAGGTGGCTCAGTTGGTTGAGTGTGTGACTCTTGGCTTCAGCGTAGGACATGATCTCAGGGTCATGGGATCGAACCCCATGTAGGGCTCCTTGCTGGGTGTGGAGCCTGCTTAAGACTCCCTGCCCCTCCCCCCACTCACTTGCTCATTCTCTTAAATAAATATTGCAAAAAAATTTAAGTCCGTAAAACCAAATAGTAATCAAAAATACATAGATGCGTAGTACCTTGAACATCAAATACATGTGGGTGCCTGGGTGGCTCAGTGGGCTAAAGCCTCTGCCTTCAGCTCAGGTCATGATCTCAGGGTCCTGGGATCGAGGCCCGCATCGGGCTCTTTGCTTGGCAGGGAGCCTGCATCCTCCTCTCTCTCTCTGCCTGCCTCTCTGCCTGCTTGTGATCTCTCTCTCTCTGTCAAATAAATAAATAAAATCTTTTTTAAAAAAAAGAACATCAAATACATGTAAAATTGATAAAAATAGACATTACAGTGCTAGTCTAAACTCACAGATAAACAAAAACGAAGCAATAAAAACGTTAAAATCTATGCACTTCAAAAACACCAAATCCAGTCGTGAAAAGTGGAAGACGAGATGTTACTTGATACCTTTTTAAAGCGGAATCTTAAGAAAGCACGTCGGTAGTGCCATTGTGTCTCAAGGATTTTTTTTTCCTATCAGACTGTCAAGAAAAAGCTTTTCCTGGCTCTACCCTAGCCGGGGGAGTGGGGAGAAGAGAGATTTGTGAGATATCGTCAACTATTTTCCGCTGACACGGCCTTTTGGTTCTTTTTCAGGGACTGCTGTCTTTTATTTGACAGGAGCCATTGCTCTCGTTCCTGAAGCATTTCCGGTTCGTCCTCAGGTTGTTTGGTTTTATCTTGTGCAGAGGGAGAGGCTGATGCAGCACTCCGTGTATCAGTTTTGGATTCCACATGTTAGGAAAGTCAGCGAATGGAATAATGGTTATTCTAGCAACAGAGTTTCGCTTTGCCGGTCGCTGTGCATTTTCTGAGGAGGAGTAGGGACGTAGTTCACATTTTAGGGGTTTTGGCTTTTCTTGTTTTGCTTTGTTTTTTTGACCTTGTGATTGTCTCCTTTTTAAAACATATACAAAAATTGAGACATTGGCAGAAATTCCATGCCTGACCTCAGCCACGAGCTGGTCGTGGCCCGTCCCCCTTCATCTCTACCCTGACCCATCACCCCCACTCCCAGCTGGATTCTGTTGAAGCTGATCTAAGACGTCATATCATTTCATCTGTAATTCCTTCACTGTTCATCTCTCTGTAAATAGGGCTCTTTTAAAAACACAGCTGTGGTTCTATGATTGCACCTTAAGAATTTGATCATTTCTCTCTGTCATGAGATATCCAGGATTCAGATTTCCCCGGTTGTTTCATACGTTTTTGGGGTTTTTTTGTGGGTTTTTTTTTTTTTAAAGTTGGTATGAGATTTCAGATCTTAAAAATTCAGAAATAAACATTTTGGACCAAGGGAAAATATACCCTTTAGGCACTGAGGTGTAAGATTTATGAATAGAGTTTGGCAACCACTGGACAGAAGGTTCTGGAAACATGGGCCAGACCCTGCTTTTGGAGTTGAGTGTGTGGTGGGCGGTGGAGGTCGTTTCGTGGTTCAGCACACGCATTCAAGCAACAGCGATGCTGTGCGCGGTCCCGCCAGGACATTTCACTGTGAAATTTGCAAATATGATGATAGAGACTCTTGCAAATCATACTTGAGTTTAGTCTTGAAGAATGGATAGAATTTGGGGACACCTGGGTGGC
Organism: Spilogale gracilis; assembly: GCA_004023965.1. Classification (NCBI taxonomy): domain Eukaryota; kingdom Metazoa; phylum Chordata; class Mammalia; order Carnivora; family Mephitidae; genus Spilogale; species Spilogale gracilis. Next base: position 5,804 of record PITA01016726.1, read on the forward strand.
TTAGTCGGTTAAGCGGCTGCCTTGGGCTCAGGTCATGATCCCAGGGTCCTGGAATCAAGCCCCATGTTGGGCTTCCTGATCGGTGGGGAGCCTGCTTCCCCTCTCCTCACTGCTTATGCTCTCGCTCTCCTATCTCTCTCTCTCCCTTTCTCTCTCAAATAGCGTATTTGAAAAAAGAAAGAATGGGTAGAATTTCATCAAGAAGAGAAAGTGGAGGGAGAGGTATCCCTCTCCTAGTAACCGCAAATGCAAAAACACGGAGCATTCAAGGGCAGAGAAGAGAGATGGGGTGTGATGGGGTGCAGGGCATGTGGCAAAGAGGTGGCAGGTTATGCGGAGGCTGGGTGGGCTGTAGAGGACTTGAGGATATGCTAAGGAACGGGGTCTTCTAGGGCCTCCCAGGGGAGACCCCCTGACTTTGTCATAGGAACATAAAGTTCGGACTGTGAGTCAGTAGAGCAGTCTTGTAGGAGCTATGAAAAGATATTTGGGTTTGCAAGCCCTTCCTGGAGCCCTCCAGTAGATGGGCGTCCCGCATTCCGGCGGAGTGGGCGGGGCGGGCGGGGCGAGGGGGGCAGGTTTCTGTCTGTCTTCAGCTCCATGACTCTCTGGGGCTCTCCTGGAACGGGACACACACGTGGTGCTCACTGTGTGCCCAGTGACTGATGACCTCCCGGGGCTCCCAGGGCAGGGGAGCGTGCCCTCCTCCACCTTCACCATGGTCCTGACACAGGGAGCCCCCCTAAGCTGCAGCTGGGGGAGATGCAGTGGCTTTTCCAAAGTGGGGAGCTATCTGGCTTCATGCACCTGTGCCCCACTTACCCCGAATGGGGGCGCCAGCAGTGAGGATGGGGCACAAGGCTCAGGTTCGAGCTTCTCAGGCGGCTGTATGAGGAGAGGCCGGCATTGGCAACCTGTGGATTGGCTCACAGAGCTGATTTCTCCCAGACTTTCCAAGGGCTCACTTATTTCCTTTCAACAGCATTGATGCTTTGGTGGGGAAAAAAAAAAAAGACACATGCTCATTGTGGGCAAACTCCGGTGTCATAGAAAAGGAGGAAGAGAGTAGAGCAGATGTCCTGGGCTACGCACTACCGGCTAGAGGGAGCCACCGCGAACACTTTGGGGAACAGCCTTCCAAATACTTTTGTGTCCATAAATACAAGCAGTTAAATGTAACACAGTTTTATATGGGTGGTGTTACAAGATTTATGCGGCTCCATAACCTGCTTTTTTCATTTAACAGCATGTCATGACACCGTTTCCTGTCAGTAACGGCAGATCGGTAACATTCTTAATAGCCACGCGGTGCAGTTTTGCAGGGCTCTACCATAACTTACCCGGCCGGCTCTCCCGTGCCAGAGATTTGGATTGTTTCCAGCTTTTCACAACGTGCTAAAGAATATCATTCAGCTTTTTCAGAGGTGCAATGATCGCCTAGCAGTAAATATCTAGAATAGCCAGGCTATCTGGAACAAAGGAAGGGCTTGGTTCGCTCCCTGAGTTCTAAAGCCACGCTGGGAGGTCGCCATGGCAACCCCCCCCACACACACGTGAGCCCATTAGCTACACCTCCAGCCAGGGAGGAGGGTCAGAGCCCCAAAGGCAACAGTTTAGTTTCAAGCAAAATTCTAAAGCCAGGGCAGAAGGAGCAGGAGGGAGTGTTAATGTGAACCGAGAGGGGTTAGGGTGCAGTGGTATTCATAGTTACTCCCTATCGAGTGCTTGTTATCTGGTAGATACACTGGTTTTCATCCTCATTGGAGTCATTGATACTTTCATTATCCTCATTTAACTGATAAGAAAATGCAAGTTGAAGAGATTAGGTGATCGGTCCAAGGGGACACGGGAAATGCTGGAGCCGGGATTCGAAATTGTCCGGCATCCACTGCCCAGAATTCTCCTGACCGTATCCGCTCTTGGGCTGCCAGTCTCTGCCCCATCAGCGTCCCGGAGACCTCCCGTCCTGACCTTCAGATGGTGCACCTTCATGTGGGCTCCTCTCCAGGCCCCATGCTGGGCACTTGCCACTCCCTCCCCCCACCCCTCCCCCGCCACGCTGAACTGTGGACAGCTCCCCATATGTGTACCCCTCCTCCCGCACCTTGGCTCTTACTGTACCCTCAGTTTAGAGCAGTCTCTGTCCTCCGTGGCTGCTGCACTCCTGCTTACTCTTAAAGCTTAGTTCAAGTCTTACATCTTTTGAAGTCTCCCCTAACCCCTGGTGTGATGCCTCTCCTGTGTCCCCCCAGAAGCAGCTGATGGTTCCAACCATCAGATGTATCTTGGGTCACGTGTCAGTGCTGATCTCTTGCACTAGAATGTGAGCTCTTAAGGGATCCCACGAAGTGTCGGACACATAGTGGATGTCCCCTTTCTCTCTCTCAGTTCATAACCTCGCCATGCCAAGGAAATGGAGGTCCTGGGCCAATCCTCCTCTACCTGCTGCCCCACTCCCCCACCCCCCATCAGTTTTGCTCCATCAGAGCCATGAACTTGAGTTTCTCTTATCCCTTGGATCTTCTGTCTGCTCTCTCCCTCTGGAGGACCTTTGAAATCCACCTGTCTTTGCCTCCTAAATTGATCTGTACCCTTGATTGCTCCTTCAGAATGTGGTCACATATTCTTAAACTGCAAATCTGTGCAAATCCAACTCAACTTGATTGCAAACTGCCCTGGTCTTACTACCTTATTTCATGGATGTCATTATTTCCCAGCCTGTGGGACGTGGCACTGATACCCCGGCTGTCTCTTTCTCTGTCATCAGGTACTTGACCTTGATCACCAGAGCCCAAAATGCAGAGCTCAGGGCCCAGCCTGGCGGGCATAGGGGAGAGGGTGGGGGTCTGCCGTGAACCTGATGTGCTTATCCCATTTACCCAGAAAGAAGGAACAGCACGTTGTAGCTGTCTGTAAGGTTGACCTTCAGATTTGACGAGACTCAAACTAGAGTTCAGGTTTTTCTGTGAGGTCCCTTGATTTTTTTATGTCAGCCTACATTCGTTTTTCTTTTTTTTTTTTTTAAAGATTTTATTTTTTATTTATTTGAGAGAGAGAGAGTGCACAAGCAGGGGGAGCAGCAGAGGGAGAGGGAGAGGCGGAGTCCCTGCTGAGCAGCGATCCGCATGCGGGCCTCGATCCCAGGACCCTGAGATCATGACCTGAGCCGAAGGCAGAGGCTTAACCGACTGAGCCACCCAGGCGTCCCCACATTTGTTTTTCTTAAGAGACTTTCTTCTTTTTATAGCAGTTTTAGGTTTCTAGAATAATTGTGCAGGAAGTAGAAAGAGTTCCCAGTGCCCCCTTCCTGCGCAGCCCCTTCCCCTTTTGTTAATAGCTTTGTACATTGGTTGCAACTGATGAGCGAATGCTGACGCATTATTCACTGATGGACTAGTTACATCGGGGTTCACCAGCGTCTAATACCATGTATCCACCTTTATAGTATCATGCCAGCAATTTATTTTTTTCTTGCCTCTTATTTTTGAAACAGTTTGGAAGCCCAGACCCTCTGCTTTCCATACTCTTCCATCCCACCAGGCCCTCCTGTCCATTTTCTCTTCCCTGCCCTGGGTTCGGCTCTTCTCACCTCTCTGGACTCGGGAGCTTCCTGTCCCTGCACAGCGACCGTGTGCTGTCTCTGGCAGAGGCACCCAGAGAAGCCTGAAAGCCCAGCAGTCCGTATCCCCCCAGTGCTTAGGACAGGGCTTTGGGCTTGAGGGCTTTGGGATTTGCTGTGTGCTTGGGCCTGGGCTGGGTCTGGGGCTTCCGCGGAAACTGATTTGGGTGCAATTGATAATAGAGCAAGCATGTGGCAGGAGACAGAGAGCTGGGAAAACTTCAAGTCTCAGCGGCTTCCAGGAGGGGAGAGGAGGTATCCCTGCAAGTACAGCTCTACAGGGGGGAGATCTGAGGACACACACAGCTGTGGGTGGCCAGATGCTTGGATTTGTAGCGGGAGTGAGTGAAAGTCTCGGGGGGGGGGGGAGGCCTGGGGCCCTCGTGAGTGGGATTCATGCCTTTAGGAAAGAGACCCCAGATGGCTCCGTTGCCCTTCCCTCTATGAGGAGAGAGCATGGATGCCGCCCCCGATCTTGGACTTCCAACCTCTGGAACTGTGGGTGAGAAGCGTTTCTGTTTTGTTTTTAATATTTTATTGTTTATTTTTTAAGATTTTATTTACTTATTTGACAGAGAGATCACAAATAGGCAGAGGCGCAGAAAGAGGGGGAAGCAGGCTCCCTGCCGAGCAGAGAGCCCGATGTGGGACTCGATCCCGGGACCCTGAGATCATGACCTGAGCCGAAGGCAGAGGCTTTAACCCACCGAGCCACCCAGGCGCCCACCATTTTTTTTTTTTTTAAGTAGGCTACACACAGAACTTGAGCTCATGAGCCTGAGATGAAGACCTGAGCTGCGATCAGGAGTTGGATGCTTAGCCAGCTGGGCCACCCAGGCGCCCACCGTCTCAACCATTTTTAGGTGCTAAGCTCAGTGATGTCACTTACAGTCACAGTGTTGTACAGATGTCATCACTGTCCATTTCCGCACCACTTTCTTCATCGCCCATTAAACAGCAACTTCCCACCTCCCCCGCTCCCAGCCCCTGGCAGCCTCTACTCTATTTCCTGTCTATCAATTTGCCTATTCTAGGTAACTCTCCTAGGTGGAACCCTACAGTTTGCCCTTTTTTTTTTTTTTTATTAAAGATCGTATTTATTTGACAGAGAGAAACACAGCGAGAGAGGGAACACAAGCAGGGGGACTGAGAGAGGGAGAAGCAGGCTTCCCGCTGAGCAGGGAGCCCGATGTGGGACTCGATCCCGGGTCTCCAGGATCATGACCTGAGCCGAAGGCAGTCGCTTAACCAACTGAGCCACCCAGGCGCCCCGAGTTTGCCCTTTTTTGTCTGGCTTATTTACTTAGTGTGATGTTTTCAGGGTTCCTCCTTGTGGCCACCTGTTCAGGATTTTATTCCTTTTGAAAGCTGAATGACATCGCACGTCTGGACTGCACCGCGTTCGCTCATCTGCTGGTGGATGCTTGGGTAGCTTCCATCTTTGGCTATTATGACCGCTGCCCTGAACACGGGGGCACAGATATCTGCTTTGTGTCTGCTTTTAATTCCTTTGGGTATGTCCTCAGAAGTGGAATATTTGGATCCTATAGTAATTCTCTGGCTAATTTTTTGAGGGACCGCCATACTGTTTTCTAACATTCCTACCAGCGATGCACTAAGGTTCCGATTTTTCTACATCCTCATCTACACTTGTTGCTTTTTTTTTTTTTTTTACAGTAGGCATCTTGCTGTTGTTTTGACTTATGTTTCCCTAGTGACTAGTGCTGCCGAACTGCATGCTTTTATGTGCTTATTGGCCTTGTTGTGCATTCTTGGGAGAAACGTCTATTTATAAAGTCCTTTGCCCATTTTTGAATTGGGTTATTGCTGTTGTTGAGTTGTAGGAGTTCTTTATATAGTCTGGATATTAATCTCATCAGGTGTATGGTTTGCTATATTCTCTCCCATTCTGTGTTTCATCGTCTTGTTGGTACCCTTTGATGCACAAAACATTTTAATTTTCACATGAATTTTTAAGGTAAAGTGGGAGACTGAAGGCAGCTTGGGGCTGCTCTTAGACTCTGCCCACCCCTATGCCCCACCTTCCCTCGTGCACATTCAACCCTCTGTGGTGGCAAGCACCATAGTGGTTCTCTGGGAGGGGACTTCTGGCACAGTGATGGGATAGAAACTCTGCCCTGCTTGTGTCTTCAGCTCTGTACTGTTTTCTCATTAACCTGAAGGAGACCTAGATGGGAGCCCCAGGAGAAGGAAGGAATCAGAGGTGGGCTGGCCAGCCAGTATGGCCAGAAAGGGACCACCTGTCCTCTGTCCTCCCCACTGTCTTTTCAGGAAACCTGAACTCCCTCTGGGAACATTGCTTCTTTGAGTCAAATGTATGACATCTTGTCTGAAATGCCATTGATAAAATTCATGCATCCACTGGTAACTCAGATTAGAGACCTCTCAGAAGTTTCTTGATCTCGTGTTTCTAGTTTTCTAAAAACAAGCATGGGAAAAATTCCCTACCAAACAGCCTTCTTTGTTTTTGCTACATATGCCTGACTATGAGTTTTTTTTGTTTGCCAGTGTAATTTTTTTTTTTTCCCAGAAAAGAGGACGTAGCATAATAGTTGGGTCCATCCAAAGTTTTTCACATTTGGGGCCACTGCATTCCTTTATTTTGAACAATCGGCTGGCTGGAAGTTCTGTTTGGGGGAGACATTGTAACCCAAAAATCTCCCCATCTGTGCCTGATTGGGATCCTTCCAGAAGGCACCGGACACACAAAGCAACTGAAAGAGACAGAAAATGTAATACAGATGGAGATTTAGGCAGACAGTGTAACCCAGATTGAGATTTATTTCCAGGGACATGGCCTCCCATTGTTAAGAGCTGGTTTTGTTATAAAGGAGGCCTTAATGGTCCCTTTCAAGAGCAGAGTAGGAAGATGGAAAGAAGAGCCAAGGTGAACTGACCCAAGGCAATTGCTCATTTTCAATTTCTGTATTTCACCAGTTCCTATGGTGGTGGTGTTTTTACAAGCTCTGAAATCGGGATTCATTTCCAAACAGTGACTTCATCTCCTAATTATGATTGGCAGCATTTTCCCCCCTGATACGCAAAATAGTGCTGTGACTTCCAGCTGCGAGTGTGTGAGAGTGCATCAGTGTTGAGAGATACACCCTCACGGCCCGGCGGCACGGGCACGGCACAATGAGGGTCTCAGGCTGAGTTCCCCCGCCCTCCCCGTATTTTTTAGCAGGTGCAAAAGCAGAAGGATGGCCTGTTCCGCGGGCAGGTGAGGTCCCAGCCCTGTGCTCTTTTAGGAACACTCCTGCGCACCTTTTCTGTAAGTGTGTGCAAGGTCAGTCCAACATTTATCTGGGGGCCTGTATCAGCTGGACTTCTCCTCGGCTTTAGGCTCCTGAATCCTCCCGGCAGTGCTCACCTGGGCTCATTCAGAGGGGAGCCACCGTGGGGCGTCTGGTCGCCGTCCCTGCTCGTGCAAGAGGACGGCGCCTGGAGCACCCTTCTCCTCAGCTCCCACACCTTCTATTCCACTCATTTTCCAATTAAACAGCACCCATGGCACTAATTTGCAGACTGGTGTGGGTCAGTAATGACCGCCCCCCCACTCCAACCAAAGGTGGGGGGGGCGGGGGGGAGTTTCTGGTTAGTCTTTCAAATGCTGATTCACCAGCACCCCAGGGGCGGGGGCGTAACCGCTTCATGTCACACTATCTGCGTGAAGTAGGAAAGCACATGGTGGGCAGTATAATAATAGCAAATGAATACTTCCGACTTGGCGTCGTTAAACACAGCTTCCCTGAAGTCTATACTTCAGGGACACCTGGGTGGTTCAGGTGGTTAAGGGTCCTGACTCTTGATTTCTTGATTTCGGTTTTGATCATGATCTCAGGGCGTGAGATGGAGCTCCACATCGGGCTCAGTGCTGGGTGTAGAGTCTGCCTAAGGTTCTCTCTCCCTCTCCCTCTGCTCCTCCCTCTCACCAGGTGATCTCTCTCTCTCTCACACACACCCACACAGCCCAGACTTCAAATAACTTATATAGAAATGAGAATATTTTCACTTAAACTATATTAGTAATCCCAAAACGTGGCTATAGTTATGAAGATACTGTTTTCGAAGATGCTCGTGAAGATTTGGAATACACTTATTTCTGTGAGATGTGAGTGGAAAAACAGTATTTTAAAAATTAAGGGACGCCTGGGTGG
>PITA01016726.1:13700-45681 GCA_004023965.1 Spilogale gracilis
ACGCCTGGGTGGCTCAGTTGGTTAAGCCACTGCCTTCGGCTCAGGTCATGATCCTGGAGACCCGGGATCGAGTCCCACATCGGGCTCCCTGCTCGGCAGGAAGCCTGCTTCTCCCTCTCTCACTCCCCCTGCTTGTGTTCCCTCTCTGGCTGTGTTTCTCTCTGTCAAATAAATAAAATCTTTAAAAAAAAAAAAAAATTAATATGTTGGGGTACCTGGGTGGCTCAGTTGGTTGGGCGACTGCCTTCGGCTCAGGTCATGATCCCGGAGACCCGGGATCGAGTCCCACATCGGGCTCCCTGCTTTGCGGGAAGCCTGCTTCTCCCTCTCTCAGTCCCCTGCTTGTGTTCCCTCTCTCGCTGTGTTTCTCTCTGTCAAATAAATAAAATCTTAAAAAAAATTAATATGTTGAGCATAGTAAGGGATTTTGATATGTCTAAGCCACATTAGTAAGTTAATGTTAGAGAGAGAGCAATTGTGTACAGGTCCCTCTGTATCCCAGAAGTTATACATTTTTTGGACCCTCTTATTGGGAAAACAGCCCATCAACTTATATTCAGCAACCTTGTATGTAGATATATTTGGGAGGTTACAGGGTCTGCTGGCCAAGTCCTCAAGGCCTGGATCCACAGTGCATAGGATGAAATATCTACTGGGGAGGGACCTCCAGGAATATGGTTGGGATGCTAGTCCGAGAGGCATGAGGTGATCACATGCAAATTTCACCTTGTATTAATTTTGTTTGGTCTTAAATCTGAGAAATCCGCAAGGACTAGTTGGAAATTTGATGGTGATTTTGTTGTGATGATTTGGCCTTTTTTTAAGTGTTGTTTAGAGCTATTTCAGGAGAACTTGGCAGGTCTTGGAGAGTGTGTTAGAGCCCATTTCCCCCTTTTTAAGTTGTTTTCAAACATATCTTTAAGCTGTGAGACCCTCATTCAAATGAAGTCTCACATGGGACTCCAGTACACCGTTGAAATACTAGGCACGCTTCACATCACGCTCTCATGGGAACTGCCCGAAGCCTTTTTGTTTTATTGGCGGTGAAATTAAGAGTTTAGCACGTGGGCGTCTGGGTGGCTCAGAGGGTTGGAGCCTCTGCCTTGGGCTCAGGTCATGATCTCGGGGTCCTGGGATCGAGGCTCATGTCAGGCTCTCTGCTCATCGAAGAGCCTGCTTCCTCCTCTCTCTCTGCCTGCCTCTCTGCCTACTTGTGATCTCTCTCTTTGTCAAATAAGTAAATAAAATCTTTAAAAAAAAATAAAAAGAGTTTAGCCCGTGACGGGAACCGAGAAGACCGGTGAGTTCATTTGATGTTCAATTATATCTGCCGTGAGGAGGAAAAGTTACAGCAGATGAATCATCAGCCACGCTTTCTGACTTTCCATGACCATCCAGGGACATTTCAGGATTTCGACAGACAGGTTTATGTTTCAGATGCGACCTAACCGTGGTTTAGGGGCAGAGTTCCTACTTCCCTGCCACAAAGACAGGACACACGAAATCTCCCGCTTTTGCAAGAGTGAAGGTCCCGAGTTTGTCTCAACCTAATTAAGAGACAAGGAGGGGCCATCCCTCGGCCTCTGGTTTATAAACATCTTCGTAAACACTCTCCATTGTCCTTCTCTCAGGAGCAAAGGGAAATTAAGACCTAGTAACCTTGTAACCCTTCGTAATCTTTATTCAAAGTCCATTCTTTTCTGAGAAAGAAACTTATGAAACCAAAATTCAAATCCTAGCTGTGTGATCTCGGGCAAACCCCATAGTTTTCCTTGCTTCCATTTTCTTGCCTGTAAGATAGAAAACGAGTTTCCTCTCTGCAAATTAATGCTAATAGCAAATGTTTATTGGACACTCACTTTATGCGAGGCCCTTTATGTGGGTTCTGTCTTTTCATCATAATGACACCCCTGTGAAGAAAGTACTACCGTTATTTCCATTTTACCCTTAGGGAAACTGAGGCACAGGCGTTAATGTTCCTTGCTCGGGGTGACACAGAAAGTGATGAACCTGTCTTTGAATGCAAGTGGCTTGAATCCAGAGCCCTTCCCTGCCCTGCCTCACCTCCTGGGATGGCCAGGATGGGGGTGTATGAGAAGGGCCGGGGGTCAAGGCGACCAGTACAGGCTTCGTGCCGTGGCTGAGAATTCCCCTCCTTCTCAGGGTGACTTATGCCACCTAGTTGTGTATCTCATCTCTTTCTTTCTACATTTTTGGGGGACAGTGACCGTTCCTTTTCTTGGCCTTTCCCATGACATTGAGGCTGCTCGAGGGAGAACCAGAGGACCAAGGTGGGCAGGTCTGCGGAGACCAGCCTTGGTCCCATTATCATCCTATTTCCTGGTCGGCCTGAGGTCTGCCCAGTACCGGGCCTCTGCCTTGTGTCCTATCACTGGCTGAATTCATGGTGCTTCAGAGAACATGGGAGTCTCGGTAATCAGGCCTGCAAGACTCAGTGAACCAAGGTGGGCTGTGGCCCACTCCTGTCAGTGTTGTTTGCAAAGTAGTAACTTTTATTTTCTTTAACCTAGGTGAAATGTGCTTTAAAAAATTGTCTTCTTAAAAACTATTTTCTTCATTATCTTGTAACTTGGAACTAGTATACAATTTTTTATTGTGGTAAAATATATACACGATATAAAATTGACCATTTTAATGATTTTTAAGTGTGTAATTCAGTGACATCACAGAATGTCGCACAACCATCACCCCCACCCATTTCCAGAACTTTCCGTCATCCCAGACAGAAACTCAGTACCCATTAAACAACAATGCCCCATTCCTCCACCAACGCAGCCTCTAAGCTTTTTGTCTGTGTGAATCACCTACTCTAGGTACCTTGGATAAGTGGAATCATACACCATTTGCCCTTTTGTGACTGGTTTGTTTCCCTTAGTGTAATGTTCTCAAGTTTCATTGATGTTGAAGCACAGATCACACTATCATTCCTCTTTAAGACGGAATAATATTCTGTTGTGTGCCTAGGCCATATTTTGTTATCCTGTCTACCCATTCATCTGCTGGTGAACATTTGGTTGTTTCCCCCTTTGGACTATTGTGAATGATACATCAATAGTTTTAAGAAAGAAGCAAATTTATGACAATGGAACATAAATACATTGCATTTTCATACTGAGTTCCAATTTTTTTTTAAGGTTTTATTTGAGAGAGAGAGAGAGAGAGACAGAGCATGGACATGAGCAGAGGGGATAAGACAGAGGGAGAAGAAGTAGACTTTCTGCTGAGCAGGGAGCCCAACGTGGGGCTCGATCCTAGATCCGTGGGATCATGACCTGAGCCAAAGGCAGATGCTTAACCAACTGAGCCACCCAGGTGCCCCAGAGGTCTAGATAGTAACACATAAAACATAAAGACCTGTAATAAGCAGCCAAAGTGTAAACAACCAGCAAGAACCAAAACACACTTTAAGTTCAGAGGGCGAGCACGATTCCTTTAATGAGTGGTATTCCACAGGCATCTCGCAGAAGGCCCAGTGCGAGCCAGACCCCGAGTTTCCAGCCGCCCCGGGAGGGTCCTCCCCAAGCCCCTAGGCAGGAGCTTTGCTTGTAGGCAGAGGTGGGTGGTGCCACACGAGAGGTACGGCCGAGGTCTCTGGACCTTCAGAGGCAGGGACAGAATCCCTCTGGAGGAGCTCTGAGGAGGTGGCCGCCTTGGCTAGCCATGATGGGCGTTGACCAGGGTAAATCCTAGCACTGCTCTTTCTTTGCTAAACCCAGCTTGCATGTTTCTATTTCTTAGGCCTGTCCTGAGGGCTTTGGGTCCCTCTAACTCACATCACTCACAGCTGCTAAGCAGTCTTAATCCTACGTTTAAACAGCCTTGGTACTCGGCGTTGCTGTGTCTCCAAGCACCTTGGATTTACTTGCCGGGTTCTTGTCTGTGTCTCAGGCCAACAGTGCTCCCGTCGGCCTTTGGGTGACCTGGGGCATGGCCCTTGTCCCTCTCTGCCCGCTGAGTGACACAGACTTGGGATCACACGGTCTGCCCAGGGGCAGCCCACGATGCAGCCGAGAGCCTGCAGCTCTGGCTGTCCCCTGGCCGCGCAACCTTCGAGAAGTCACTCCACCCCTCTGGGCCCGATGTCCGACGCGAGGGGACCCGGTGGCCAACACGGCCCTTCCAGCCCTACAGTTTTATGATCGCCCATGTCATGCGTCCGTGACCTCCCTGCAGCCCTCTCGGAATACATGACTCAGCGGTCTGATAGTTTTGCTGCTGTTTTCAAGGAAGCCTGATTATTTTGCCATCACAAGCAAGTGTTTGTTCTGTGGTTAAACAGTCTGACAGTCTTGATCCAGCTGGAGCTGGGCTGAGGCTGACTGGATTTCTTCGCGCGGTCCTCTTCCAGGGAAGCAGCCCGGGCACCGGCAGGCCGCAGGCGCCCCCGGCCATGTCGCAGCTCTGAGCCCGGGACGGAGCAGCTGTCCAGCAGCGGCCTTCCCAACAGAGCGCCAGGATGCTGAGCCTGAAGCTGCCCCGGCTGCTCAGCATCGACCAAGTGCCCCAGGTATGTGCTGAGTTGCTGGGGTGACCGGGCTGTGGTCTCTGCCCCGGGAGGGCGGTGGGGGCAGGGGGTGCCGGCTTTGTCTGCAGCCAGCGGCCTCCCCAGGAAGTAGAGCCTCCCGTTTCCCCCACCTACACTGAACCTGGGAATGGGAGGGATCCTGAGACTGTTTACGTTGTACCCCTTCCTTGTGACAGCTGTATTTTATCCCGAAGCTACGTCTTTATGAGACTCCACATCCCAGCCGAAGACATGTAGCCGGGGCCATCGGCTGGGTGGAAGTTTCCTTTGAAGCCCCCTCTTGGGTGCTTGAAAACAGGCCAGGGCCCAGCTCCCCTCGAGTGCGTGGCTTTGCCCTCGGTCTTGTCGCTGGCAGGAGGCTCGGGCCTGCTGTGGCTTGGGGCGAGGGGGACGACGGGCTTGTGGGCCTCAGTCCTGGCCACACTGGGGACTCTGGGGCCCGGGAGCTCTCGTGCGGCCACGCGGAGACCCCGGGGACGCCTTGACAATCCGCACTTGTAATCGGCCTGAGCTGCGGCCCCGCGGCTGGTGAGCCAGGGCAGGCGGGCCCACCCCACTTCCCCGCGGAGAAAATGTCATTTCATACACACCCCTGGTGCCGTGTCACATTCCCTTCCTTTTTGACGGAAGATGAACCAGTGTCAGGGTGGGAAGTTTCATCTGGAGGATGTCACAGACTGAAAGGAGAGCTTTCCACGCAGCTGGCTGCTAAGCTCTTCCCGCTTCCCCCAGAAGCCTAAGTCCTGGGCACCGGGCTCTGTGCTGAAAGCCTGGGCGGCTGGGGGGCTGCAGCCAGGTGGCACCGGGGGACGATGGGACACGAGGCAGGGCTGTCTGGGGGGGAGAGAGGAGGGACGAGGGACCAGTTAAACCTCCATGGGCTCCCAGGGCCGTGTCTCCTCCTAGTGGGATTCTCCGCCGGGTCACCTGCAGACCACCAGTGGCTGAGATTAGTGGGAGCGCGCGGTGACTTCTTTGATCCATCCACTCACGGAACTCGGAACACTCCCATACAAACGCTGCCCCGAAGGGCTTTAGGATACGGATGCGTGCTTCTCTTGCAAAGCGGGTTAGGGTATGTCCTCGAAGAGCTAGAGGACGGATTGGCCCCTTCCATCGTGGAGGAGGAAGGCTCAGGGAGGGCCCTGTGACGGGAGCGATCTTGAAGATGGGTTGAGGGTGGGCAGGGTGTGGGGGTGGGCCGAGCCCAGCAGGTGAAAGGACTGGTGTGGTCGAAGGCCCTGGGCGCACCGGGCAGGCGTGGGGACTCTCGGGGCAGGGGTTATGGGTGTTGCCGAGATGTCTCCCTGGGTGCTTCGGGCAAGGCTACGTTCAGAGCAGGTGCCCAGGGAAGACGTGAAGAGGAAGTGAAGGTCTCAGTGGGTACTTTGTGGGTTTCCGAAGCGTGGGGATCCTGAAGACGAGGACCAGAGAACCCCGGAGTGCTAAAGAGGAACGTGTCTCCTCTGCCCAGTTTTTCATAGAAAATGGAGGTGACAGTATCCTTTTTAGTAAAATGATGCTAGTCAGAGGCAGAGAACCAGCATCGACCCTCACGTCCACCTTTTGCTTGGAAACCTTCCTTGGGCGCCTCTATCCACTCCCAGGCTCCGGGGCCCCACGCTCGAGGCTCATGCGGCCAGGGAGCTAACGGGCTCTCAGCCTGGAGGGACCGGGGAAGGAGGACAGAAATGTTTTGTTGCTAAAACAGGTGCAAATATATTGAGGAGAAAAATGCGCCCATAATTTGCATGAATATTTAGAATAGACCTTCTACCAATGCTGAGCTTTTTTTCAGTGGGCTCTTTGGGTTCTGCTACCCAGTCTGTGAAGTGACCTTGGGCAAGATACTTCATCTTCCTGCCTTAGTTTCTGCACCTGTAAAATGGGGTGATGGGAACATCTGCTTCTTGGGGTTATGGTAATGAGGCGGCCCAGGTGAAGTGCCCAGCGTGTGGGGACCAGTCAGTAATGCTGGCTGCCGTTATGGTCTTCACGCAGAGGCCCTGGATAGCCTCTCCTTTGGTATATTAATGAGCTGTGTGGACTGGGCCACTTCCCCACCCTCTCTGAGCCTCAGTTTCCTGACCTGTAAAATGGAAATAATCTCCATCTGTTAATTTAGTCTCACAGGGTTGTTGCAAAGATCCAAGGGAAATGAAAGGACAGCAGGACTGTTAGGAAAGAAAGGAAACATAGCCAAATGGTGTGGTGTTGGGTATGTGGGCTTGGGCACCGGGGAACCAGAACAACTCAATAGGCAAATGGTTTCTCCAGCCCAAGGTTTCTCAGAGTGGGTGCTGGGATCACCACCATGAGATTCATTGGGAGCTTATTAAAATACAATATTTATGGGGTCCCTGGGTGGCTCGGTGGGTTAAACATGTGCCTTTGGCTCAAGTCATGACCTTGGGGTCCTGGGATTGAGTTCTGTGTTGGGTTCTCTGCTAAGCCACGTATCTGTCTCTCCCTCTGCCCCAACCCCCAGATCATACCCTTGCTCACATGTGCTCTCTCTCTCCAATAAATAAGATCTTAAAAAAAATACACTATGAAACATGATTGCAGGCATTTTTATATTGTTCTTGATTTTAATGAAAAGGAATGCTTTCAGCATTTCCTCATTTAAAATAATGTAGTGTGTGTGTGTGCGTGCGCGCGTGTGTGTATGTAAATAATCTTTATCAACTCAAGGATACTCCTTTCTACCCTTTGTTTTCTAGGATTTTTTCCCTTTTAATTAGGAATGAATTTTACAGAACCTTTTGTTCCCTATCAATGTATCGTTTGAGACGGTCGTGTATGATTTATTTAAGTTATTAGTGTGGTGAATCACATCAACTGGTTTACTAATGTTAATCAACATTGCATTTAAATAAAACTTGGTCATGATCTAATATCTTTTTAATCTTCTGCTGGAATCAGCTGTTTAGGAACCTTAAGATTTTTTTTTTTAAGATTTTATTTATTTGACAGAGAGAAACACAGCCAGAGAGGGAACATAAGCAAGGGGAGTGAGAGAGGGAGAAGCAGGCTTCCCGCCGAGCAGGGAACCCGATGTGGGGCTCGATCTCAGGTTTCTGGAATCATGACCTGAGCCGAAAGCAGTCGCTCAACCAACTGAGCCACCCAGGCGCCCCAAGATTATTATTATTATTTTTTTACTAGAGAGGGAGAGCATGCACAAAGCAGGGGAGGGGCAGAAGGAGAGGGATAAGCAGACTCCCCACTGAGCAGGGAGCTTGACATGGGGCTCAATCCCAGGACCTTGAGATCATGACCTGAGCCAACGGCAGAAGCTTAACAGACTGAGCCACCCCGGCGCTCCAGATTAGGAGCCTTAAATCTAATGAGTTGACATGTAATGTTTCCTTTAGATACTGTCCTTGCCTGGATGTGGATCAGGGTTTTGCCAGCCGCAGTGAGTTGGAGAGCATCGCCTATTTGTTCTACGGAAAACTGTGTCATATTAGAATTATTCCCGAGTCGGTGGCAGAGTGTACCTGTGTGACTGTCCCACAGGGCCCCCAAGGGGACACCGCCACCCGCTAGTCTACACGAGTGCAAGTCTGTGGCGTGGGGGACGGAACAGCTCATCTTGCAGCTGAGTTTTCTTTGTGAAAAGATGTTTTTTACAACAGCTTTGTCGAGATATAATTCACATAACATAAAATCTATCCTTTAAAAGTACACTGCCCGGGGGGGGGGTTTAGTATGGTGACTTACACACAAAGTCTGTTGCACAAACTCTCACCACGGTCAATTTTAGAACAGTTTCATTACCCTAGAAAGAAACTCTGTGCCCCTGAGCAGTTATTTCCTACTTGCCATGGCAACCGCTGATTCACTTTCTGTCTCTATGGATCTTTCTCAGTACTTTGTAGAAACTGGATCATATAATAGGTAATCTTTTGCAAATGCCTTCTTTCACTGAGCATAAATGTTCTCAAGTCCATCCATGCTGTGCCAGGGATCAGTACTTCGTCTGTTTTTGTGGCTGCATGATATTCCGTTGTATGGCTGCACCGCTCTTTGTGTGTTCATTCATTAGTTGATGGACCCTTGAGTTTCCATTTTTTGGCTGTTGAAAATAATGCTGTTAGGAACATTTGTGTACACAATGTGTTTTCAGTCCTCTTAAGTACACGTCTAGGAGTGGAATGTTGGATCATGTGGTAACTCTATGCTTAACTTTTTTTTTATTGTAGTAAAATACATTTAACATAAAATTTACCATCTTACTCAATGGTATTAAATATATTCAAATTGTTGTGCAAGGAGCACTACCATGTATCTCCATAATTCTTTTTATCTTGCAAAACTGAAACTCCATACCCATTAAACAATAACTCCCCATTTCCTCCTTCCCCTAGCTTCTGAAAACCATCATTCTACTTTCTGTCTTTATGATCTTGACTATTCTAGTGTCTTCCATAAATGGAATCATACAGTGTTTGTTTTCTTGTGACTGGCTTATTAATTTCACTTAGCATAATGTCCTCAGGGTTCATCCACAGAATTTCCTTCATTTTTAAGCCTGGATGATATTCTTTTTTTTTTTTTTTTTTGACACAGAGAGAGAGATCACAAGTAGGCAGAGAGAGGAGGAAGCAGGCTCCCTGCTGAGCAGAGAGCCCGATGCGGGCCTCGATCCCAGGACCCTGAGACTATGACCTGAGCCAAAGGCAGAGGCTTTAACCCACTGAGCCACCCAGGCGCCCCTGGATAATATTCTTATATGTATTACCAGGTTTTGCTTTATTCATTCCCTTATCAATAGATACTGGATTAGTTCTCTATTTTGGCTATTGTGAATAATGCTGCTATGAACATAGGTGTACAAATATTTCTTTGAGATCTTGCTTTCAGTTCTTTTTGGCATATATCCTGAAGCAGAACTGTGGGATCATCTGGTAATTCTATTTTTTATTTTTTGAGGAACCACCATACTGGTTTCCACCGTGGCTACACCATTTTACGTTCCCATCACTAGTTCACAAGGGTTTCAGTTTCTCAACATCCTTGTCAATGCATGTTTTCTGATTTTGTTTGGGTTTTTTTTGGAGTAGACATCCTATTGTGTAGGATGTAGTTTTGATTTGCATTGCCCTAATGACTAGTGAGGTTGAGTGTCTTTGCGTGTGCTAATTGGCTGTTCTGTATATCTTCTTTGCAGAAATACCTGTTCAGGGGGTGCCTGGGTGGCTCAGTCATTAACCATCTGCTTTTGGCTCAGGTTATGATCCCAGGGTCCTGGGATCAAGCCCTGTAAGCAGCTCCCTGCTTGGTAGGAAGCCTGCTTCTCCCTCTCCCACTCCCCCTGCTTGTGTTCCCTCTCTTGCTGTGTCTCTCTCTGTCAAATAAATAAATAAAATCTTTAAAAAAAGAAGAAGAAGAAGAAAAGAAATACCTGTTCAAGTCTTTTTCTCATTTTTAAATTGAGTCATTTGTCTTTTTGTTGTTGAATCGTTAAGTGCTCTTTATATATTCTGGATATAAGTCTCTTATCAGATACATGATTTGCACATATTTTCTCTCATTCTGTGCACCATCCTCTCACTTTATTGATGGTATCCTTTGAAGCACAAAAGTTTTAAATTTTGCTATTATCTATTGTATTATTTACTTGCTTGTCCTTTGGCTAATTCGAGGTCATGAAGATTTAGTTCTGTATTTTTTAAAAAAGATTTTATTTATTTGACAGAGAGAAACACATCCAGAGAGGGAACACAAGCAGGGGGAGTGAGAGAGGGAGAAGCAGGCTTCCTGCCAAGCAGGGAGCCCGATGTGGGGCTCGATCCCAGGTCTCCGGGATCATGACCTGAGCCGAAGGCAGTCGCTTAACCAACTGAGCCACCCAGGTGCCCAGTTCTGTAGTTTCTTGTAAGAGTTTTGTCTCTTACATTTAGGTCTGTGATCCATGTTTGAGTTATGTGTGGCATGGGATAGGAGTCCAGCTTTCTTCTTTTCATGTATATATATGTTGGTATCAAGTAGTTCCAGCATCATTTTTTTTTTGGTAAGACTATTCCTTCTTCAATAACTTGTCTTGGCCCCTTTATTGAAAATCAATTGAGTATAAATGTGAGGGTTTACTTCTGGACTCTAACTTCTATCCTGTTGATTTGTCTATTCTTATGCCAGTACCACACTGTCTTCATTACTATAGCTTTGTAATAAGCCTTGAGAAATGTGAATCTTTCAACTTTGTTTTTCCTTTTCCAGATTTTTTGACAATATTTCTATATGAATTTAAGGATCAGCATGTCAATTTCTGCAAAACAAATGAACCAAAAGGCAGCTGGGATTTATTTTAGGGATTGCATTGAATCTGTTGATCAATTTGGAAAGCATTACCGTTAAACAATATTAAGTCTTTTAATCCATGAACATGGGATGCCTTTGCATTTATGTAGGTCTTTAATTTCTTTCAGTGATATTTTGTAGTTTTCAGGGCACAGGTCTCACATCATTAAAAGAGTTTGTGAAATTCATTCCTAAGCATTGTATTGTTTTGATATGGCTGAATATGATTTATTACATTAGATTCATTTTCCGATTGTTTATTACTAGTATATAAAAATAAAACTAAGTTTTGTATATTGATCCTACATTCTGTAGCCTTGCTGAACTCATTTATTAGTTCTAATAGTTTTTTAGTGGATCCTTTAGGATTTCCTATATGTAAGATTTTATCACCCGCAAATATAGTTTTGCATCTTGCTTTCCTGTCTAGATGACTTTTCTCTCTTCCTTGTCCAGTTGAGCTAGCTGGAACCTCCACTATGATATGGCATAGAGTTGGCAAGAGAAGCCATCCTTGTTTTTTCCCCTGATCTTAGGGGGAAAGCATTTCATTTTCCACCACTAGATATGTTAGCTATGGGTTTTTCATAGGTGCCCTTTAACTGGGTTGAAGAAGTTTAAAATTTTTTTTCCTCTTAAGATCTTATTTACTTGTTTATTGAGACAGAGAAAGAGTGGGGAGAGGGGCAGAGGGAAAGAGGCAGAGGGAGAGGATAAGGGAAAGAGAGAGAATCTCAAGCAGACCTCAAGCAGACTCTTAACTGAGTGCAGAGCCCATCATGGGGCTTCAGGGGAGGCTCAAGGCAGGGCTTCATGGCAGGTGGCAGGGGGAGGTTGGGTGGGTACTGCACACCCGGCTCAACCTCACACACGGAGATCATGACCTAAGCTGAAACCAAGAGTCTGAGTCTTAACGGATGGAGCCACCAGGTGCCCCTGGGTTGAAGAAGTTTTATTTCTATTTTATTGAGAATCTTCTTATCACGAAAGGATATTAGATCGTGTGAAATGCTTTTTCTGTGTCTGTTGACATAATCACATTTTTTTCCTCTTCTGAATCAATCTTGCCAGTTTGTCTTTTTTTTTTTTAATATTTGAAAAGAGGTAGATTTGTGGCTCAGTGGAGCCTCGGTATTATGTATTTTATATCTCTAATGTCTGTTATTTTGTATTATTTTCTTTCTGCTTTGGATTCCTTTTGCTGGTTCTGTTCTAATTTCTTAAGTGAATCACTCTGCCTTCTAGTGTAAGCAACTGAGTACATATGTTTCCTTCAAGTATTTCTTTAACTGCAGACCACATGTGCTTTTTGAATTCATTTCTAATTTCCATTTTGATTTCTTATGTGACTTACAATTGCTTAGAAGCATGTAATTTTTTTTTTGTAATTCCTTCAAGTCTGGAGTTTTTGTTATTGATTTAAATTAATTGATTGCAGCGTAAGAGTGTTGTCTGTATCATTCCCATCCTTGAAATTTGTTCAGACTAGCTTTATGGTTCAGTACATGATCAGTTTTCACAAATCTTCTAAGTGTCCCTGAAAATAATGTATAATCCTTAATTGTTGGGGCCGCTATTGCATATATGTCCTGTAAGATCCAAAATTTTTTCTATTATTACTAATTTTATTCTGCTTGATTTATCCAGCATCAAGGTATTAATCTCCCACCATGATGACAGATTTGTGAATTACTCCTTGTACATAAGTCAATATTTGCTTAATGTACTTTGAGCCTGTATTTTTTAGGTACATCCAAATTTATGTACTATCTTCCTGGTGCAGTAAATTTCTTAATATTTTGTAGTGATTCTCTTGCTATGTAGAAATGCTTTCTGTCTTAGCATCTGTCTCAGTGTCATATAGCAACTCCAACTTTATTGTTTTTGTTATTTGTTTCTTTCTTTCCTTTGACTTTTAACCCCTCCCTATCCTTATATTTTAACTATATCTCATCCAAATAGCATATCTATTTGGTTTTATCTAGTTTGACAATATTTGTCATTTAACTGGACACTTTAGTCTGTTTATATTTATAAAGATTATTGATGTATTCACATTTATTTTGATCATCTTATGTGGTTTCTGTTTGTTATTTTCTCTGTCTAGTTGTCCTTTCTTTCCTTGCTTTCATTGGGTTGAGTTTTATATCCTTATTTCTCTTTTTAAGGGGATTTTCTCCTCTGCTTGTTTTATACTTAGTATCTGGAAATATGCTTTAGGAGCACCTAGGTGGCTTCATCGGTTAAGCATCTGCATTCGGCTCAGGTCATGATCCCGGGATTCTGGGATTGAGCCCCACATCTGGCTCCCTGCTCAGCCGGGAGTCTGCTTGTCCCTCTCCCTCTGCCCCTCCCCCTGCTTGTGCTCTCTCTCTCTTTCTCTCTCAAATAAATAAATAAAACTTAAAGAATATATGCTTTATATTTATAAGTTAGTGGCTACGCCAGCATTATAACATGAAAAATCGTACAAGGCAGGAAGGGCAAGGCCTCAGCTGATCGCACAGAATGTTCTAGAATGGGGTTTGCCGTTCCAACTTGTCCCACATGAGAAGAGAAGGCCAGGACTTCATATCCGCCACCAGTGGATGTGTGTGCTCCCCCCGGGCGGGGAGTGTAATGTGGTCAGCGTAGTGGCCTCTGGCCAGAGGCAGAATAGGTGGCTCAGTTCTGACGGAGGGAAGGGTTCCCTGTTGACTGCATCGTGGTATCTACTACGAGAAGTCACCCTGCTTTGAACTGACCTGGCCTTGATGTCACAGGAAGTAGAAGCAGTCACATGGCCCCAGCCTCATGGCAGAAAAGGCTGAGAAAGATAGGAAAGCAAATGGACTATTTGGTGAGCACCAGCTATCCCCGCCACACCTGATTTCTTGGATCTGAGGATGGGCAACTTCAGCTCCTAGAAGCTTATCATTTCATCTTTAAATATCACAACAAAACCAGTGTGTTTTTCTCTTTCTGGCAAAATATTCTTTAATTTGTTTTTTTTCCTTTTTTTTTTTTTAAGGATTTTATTTCTTTTTGAGAGAGAGAGAGTGTGTGCATGAGTATGAGGAGGGAGAAGGGTGGGGGGAGGGAGAAGCAGGCTCCCCACTGAGCAGGGAGCCCGATGTGGGGCTTGAACCCTAGACCCTGGCATCATGACCTGAGATGAAGGCAGATGCTTAACTGACAGAGCCACACAGGCACGCTTGGTTTTTCATAGCTATCTCTTAATTTCTCTGAACTGCTTTCTTTGAATCTGCTTTCAGTTCACTGATTTTCTCTTCAGTGAGATCTAGTCTATTTATCCCGTCAGTGACTTTTTATTTCAATGTTTCTCAACTTCTAAGTTGCAGTAGGTTCTTTTTTTTTTTAAATTTTATTTATTTTGACAGAGAGAAACACAGCCAGAGAGGGAACACAAGCAGAGGGACTGAGAGAGGGAGAAGCGGGCTTCCCACCGAGCAGGGAGCCCGATGCAGGGCTCGATCCTGGGTCTCCGGGATCATGACCTGAGCCAAAGGCAGTTGCTTAACCAACTGAGCCACCCAGGCGCCCCGCAGTAGGTTCTTTTTAAGTCTGTTTTTATTTGTATTTTTAAGCTATTTATTTAAACATATTGAACATAATGATTTTATATTTCAGCACGTATTCCTCAAGTTTTTTTTTTTTTTGCCATTCTGAGGCCTGGTGCTAATTGCAGGCATGCACAGGCTTGTGTTAAAGTGGAAACCCTCCAGGAAGGATTTGCATTTGCTTTTGTTTCTTGCCTTAAGGGAGCCACAAAACTCTGACCTCTATTGTTTTTGTAAACACTTTAATTTTTCTACTGGAGATTTCTTGGACCTTAGAGCCAGTGTGGATTTGAATCAGAAACCCGTATGAAATCTAGCTGATGCTTCTGAATTCTGGGGAGGGAATGTTTCAGAGGGACAGTTTTCCTTATTGTCTCCTACCTGGTGGAATTTATTTCACATTCTCTCATCTTTAGAGTCCTAGTCTTAATGGCAGGGTCTGCCTTTGATTAGGCTTGGGGTTCACCTCTAATGTGCAGAACCTGGCAGCAGAAACTCTGAAGGCATCTTCCCACACAGGGCTCCTGGTTGCCCTTTGTTAGGGGGCTTGGTGACTTCCTCGCTCTTGGTGCCACATCACTGATGTGTTTATCCGGCATCTGATGCAGAGTTCATCCAGCATTTTAAGTGTTTTAGTTGGAAGGATCTTTTTTTTTTTTTCCAAAGACTTCATTTATTTATTTGATACAGAGAAACACAGCCAGAGAGGGAACAGAAGCAGGAGGAGTGAGAGAGGGAGAAGCAGGCTTCCCGCAGAGCAGGGAGCCCGATGTGGGACTCGATCCCAGGTCTCCAGGATCATGACCTGAGCTGAAGGCAGTCACCCAACCAGCTGAGCCACCCAGGCGCCCCTAGTTGGAAGGCTCTTTTGTGACATCTAATGGTCCATCATTCTAAGCCGGAAGGCGCCCAGCCATTCTTCTGGTCCGTCCTCTGTCACTCTGGGTCCAGTGATCTCTCCCTTCTGAAAATCCTGCTGACACTGAGCATTTCCATGAACTGCAGCAATTACTCCCTTCACTTGGGTGGATGCAAGTGGAGCATGATGGGCTTTTACAGCCGACACACTAGCGGTTGCATCTTTGAGCTTCCGTTTCCTTATCTGTGAAATGAGGTTGAGAGTTTGACCATGCAGTCCTCTCATGAGGGTCCCCTGAAGCAGGGTCTGCTGCTAACATCCGCTCGGTCTGAATCAGGAGACCCACGAAGACCATAGAATGTGTACAAGCTCTGTATGGAGCTAGGAAATAGTTATATGGGCTGATTCTGCCCTCCCTTGACAGATATCCCTTCATTATCACTAAAGAGTGTATGTAAAGCTCTAATTTTGTATAGCGGAAGTCAGCAAAATCTCAGACACAACTAAATGTAACGACTGTTGCACATATCTGGATGTTATATTGATGGATTAGTGATTTTGGATGAGTAATAAAAAACATACATAATTGATAAATTATTAATGTTTATTCCATTAAACTTATTTTTGCCTTTATTTCAGCAAAATTATGGGTGGTAGTGTTGTAATAAACATTATCATATAGTTTGTATTCTATTAACAGTGATTCCAAATTAGATCACCATTCTTTAGTCACTGAATCTTGTTTTGGTTTTTTTTTTTTTTAATTAATTTCATTTGGGAAAAACTTCTGTTGAGTTTCTGCTCAGTTCCGCTAAAGGTAGAGCAACTGGAATTATCAAAAAATATTCTGGGGGCACCTGGGTGACTCAGTCATTAAGTGTCTGCCTTCGGCTCAGGTCATGATCCTGGGGTCCTGGGATCGAGCCCCACGTTGGGTTCCCTGCTCAGTGGGAAGGCTGCTTCTCCCTCTCCCATTCCTCCTGCTTGTGTTCCCTCTCTCTCTTCTGTGTCTATCAAATAAATAAAATCTTAGAAAAATATTTTTGAAGCCATATTTATTTTTTATTTTTTTTAAATTATAGGGGATTTTTTTTTTTTAAGATTTTTTATTCATTTGACAGAGAGAAACACAGCCAGAGAGGGAACACAAGCAGGGGGAGTGAGAGAGGGGGAAGCAGGCTTCCTGCCGAGCAGGGTCCCGATGTGGGACTCAATCCCGGGTCTCCGGCATCATGACCTGAGCCGAAGGCAGTCACTTAACCAACTGAGTCACCCAGGCACCCTTGAAGCCCTATTTAGAATCAGAAATGAACTACAAATTTTTATCAAGTTCAAACACAATGAGGTTGTATATGATAATTACAACTAAGAAAAATTATTACCTATTTTAATTTCATGTACATTACCATCTTTTTACTCTCAAAGCAATATCGAGATCCATAAAGTACTTAAATGTGATTTTTCTTTTTTCAAGAAAAAAGATACCATAAGGAAAACTGAAAAGAGCAATATTTTGCTTAGTCAAAATTATACTATAATCTATAATGCTCATAAAAGTCATCTGTTTGTAAGTTAATTTCAGGATTATTTGTGTGTGAATCTTCTATTTCATTGTCCGGAGATGCTTTCGTTCTTTTTTTTAAGTTTTGTTTTATTAAAATGTCATATTTGTTATAAATCTCACATGTGGCTCCTTTGGTTTGTATAGAAAATGTATAGAAAAATGTATAGAAAAATCCTATACAGATCTAAGATAATAAATGTGTACTTTGAATCCCTTTAAAAATGAAACAGCCAGACCCCAATATTTTGGAAAGTTTTTGCTAACAACATGCCGTAATGAGTTCAGACTCAAAATTGATGTCATTTCCTCCCCAACGTGTGGTTTGCTCTGTATTTGAGGACCCTCTCTTTCACTGATTTCTTTCCATCATCTTGCATCTTTTCTAGATGAAATTTAAGAATGGAACAGCATTTATTTGGCATTCCCGTGGTGTGAGTCAGAGATTTATGGTCAAGTCTGGTATGTGTTTCAGCAAGATGTCCCCTACTGGGGGCGCCTGGGTGGCTCAGTCTGTTAAGCGCCTGCCTGCGGCTCAGGTCATGATCCCAAGGTCCCAGGATGGAGCCCTGCATCGGGGAGGCTCAGCAGGGAGTCCGCTTCTCCCTCGACCTGCCTCTTCCCCTGCTCGTGCTCTCTCTCTCATTTTCTTCCTCAAATAAGTAAATAAGATCTTTTAAAAAATGTCCTATATTGTAGAAGATTTAGAGACTGTCATACATCATCTTTGAATTGTTCCAAAGGAAGCCATCAGTCTTCCTAGTTAGAAACTGAGACCACGTATTGCCCTTTATTTCCAGCTCTCAGATTGCTTTTGGATTTGGGGTTAAATTCTGACCTTGTGTTAGTTTCCACTTGTAGCCAGAACAATTGCCCCATACTTGGTGGTTTTAAAAAGAAGGTCAATTTCTTACCTTACAGTTGTGGAGGTTAGAGGTCTGACATGGGTCTCACTAGGCTAAGTGTTGGTGGAGGTTCAAAGGGAGAATCCGTTTTCTTGCCTATTCCCAGCTTCTCTCTCCCGCGTTGTCGGATCTCGGCCCTGCCTAAGTTCAGAGCCGTGGTGTGGCATCTCGGCCCCTCTTCTTCTGCCCCCTCCTTCCACCTTTAAGCGCCTGGGATTACTCCAGGCTCACTTGGATAACCCTGATCATCTCCCTATTTTAAGGTTAGCTGATTAGCAGCTTTAATTCCATCTGTGACCTTCATTCCCCTTTGCCACGTTAACCTTATGTAGTCACCGTTTCTGGGGATGAGGGCGTGGACAGCTTTGGGGGGCCTTGACTTTCTGATCATGTTACACTGTTACCACAGCCTAGCCCACGGCCGATTTTTAAACCAGCCCCCACTATTGAAAATTGTTTTCCTAGTTCTTAAATCAAAGACTGCATTTTTACAGGAAATGGAAAACTGATGGGATACGCCATTGTTTCAACTGCCTTGATGCTTCTGCAGGTCTGCGCTGTGTGTATAGTGTTAGTCATTCAGTGGGACTTTCCATGCTGGTGTACCTTACCTGAATTGAGCAATATTAATTTTTTAAGACATTTTATGTGTCTTTTTGTCACTTACTTGTCTATTATATTACTAATCTCCTTTGGATCCGCCATCCTAGATAGTGAGATGTAATTTGGTTAATTACTTTTTATCCATCTTTTATATTCAGCAAGAAGAACTTTAGCTTCACTT
The DNA here is from genome assembly GCA_004023965.1 of Spilogale gracilis. Classification (NCBI taxonomy): domain Eukaryota; kingdom Metazoa; phylum Chordata; class Mammalia; order Carnivora; family Mephitidae; genus Spilogale; species Spilogale gracilis. The sequence continues at coordinate 32,222 of PITA01016726.1, forward strand.
CCGGTAAATATTGGTGCCCATGTACAAAAAGCACCCTTCCTCTTGACCGAACATCCGACGCTTATTTAAAAAAAAAAAAAAACGGCACTGTTGTTCTCAGTGACATTCACCTGTCATTGCTTGATCCTGACAATGGTTGCCTGTTACTTCGGTCTTTTTGTAGTTCTATTAATTGCATGTGAGCTGTGTACAAGTGATTTTATGGTATTTTAATTGAGATCCTAAGCGTCCTCATGAGACAGTGGCTTCGTGTCCAACCTAGTATCAAGGACACTGCAGCCTTCCTTCCTTCCTTCCTCCCTCCCTCCCTTCCTTCCTTTTTATTTATTTATTTGACAGAGAGAGAGATCACAAGTAGGCACAGAAGCAGGCAGAGAGAGAGGAGGAAGCAGGCTCCCTGCCGAGCAGAGAGCCCGATGTGGGCCTTGATCCCAGGACCCTGAGATCATGACCTGAGTTGAAGGCAGAGGCTTTAACCCACTGAGCCACCCAGGCGCCCTGCAGTCTTTCTTAAATGCAGGTTATAATTGGTGCATCAGCTCCTCGCCTGCCCCTTGCCTTCTCGGTTACCCCCGACTCTGACGCCTCACCAGACTCCTCCCTTGCCTCTCTTTCCCGCTCTGGATTTTCGTGCCCATGTCTTTAGGTGCGGCTTTTCCCTCTTACCTAAAGAAGGCAACCTTCTTCTTTGCAATGGATTGGATTCTGGGTGGGGAGGTGACGGCTGGGTGCTGAGGGAAAGGTTGGGCCCCTCACGCTCACCCTGGGAGCCTCTGACGAGTGCAGACCTGCCCTTGCCCCACCGAGCCGCAGCAAGATCCCCGGGCCACCTGCCGACACCTTTGCAGGAACGTTTGCGAGGCACCAGCTTGGAGACAGTGTCGCCCCGGGTCCCCATGCGTCCTGGCCAGCTCAGGCTGCATTGCAGAGGGCCCCAGACTGGCTGGATAAACAGAAATTTACTTCTCACACTTCCGGAAGCTGAAGTCCAAGATCAAGGTGCCGCCAAAGGCTGGTTCTCTGGAGGCCTCCGTCCTCGGCTTGCGGATGCCACCTCCCTGCTGCCCGGTCACATGGTTGTGCACACCCGGCCCTGGTGTCGCCCCTGCTTCTGAGAGACGCCGGTCGGATCGGACTGACACCGTCACTGACCGCCTCATCTAGCTTCATCCCCTCTTTAAATGTTCTATCTCTGAAGACAGTCACATTGTGAGGTCCGGGGCGGGGGCAGGTAGGGTCATGTCAACTTCCCTGGGCCTCAGTTTCCTTTTCTGTGAAGTGGGGACAATGAAAGGCTGTCCCACACAAGGTCCTGCAGATGGCCTTACTGAGAGCACGTGATCCCCACTCTGCCCCGGCCTCTGCCTGCTGTCACGACCCACTCCCGTTTCCCACGAGCCAGAACTCGCGCCATCATTTTCCCCAGGTGATTTGAACTTGAATAGCTAGAAAAAGCAAGGGTTTGAAATGGTCGTAGGCAATTTCAGAGGGCGGGTGCAGTCTTCCCAGAAGCCAGGCCTTGGCAGGCACTAAAAGGAAAGCCTGCTGCTACCCGGGGGTTCTTGCTTCTAAATAATGGGCTGCGCACAGTTTGATTCCATTTCACGTTAGACTACCTAGCCTGCACCCAGGGATGCGAGGCGGATTCCTACGCATCAGTTCTGCCGCGCAGATTAGCTGGCACCTGCTCACCTGGGGGCGCGTAGGAATGAGACCCAGCTGCGAACTCTACAGGCAATGATCGCGGTTTCCCTTTCGGGGTTGGGACCCGGCGTGAATACAGAATTGTTTCCAAAGGTTTCGTTTGTTGTTGAGATTTATGTACCGTGCCTTCTTTTAAGATCTACTCTGTGCAAAGTGCTTTGGCAAGGCCAGAGGGAGAAGGTGGAGAGAGCACTGCTCCTTTCCCCTGCTCACAGGGGCTCAGAGCAAAAGTGCATCTAGCATTTTGGCCTAATAAACTGAGGTTCAAGTTGAGGACGGAAGGGGCAGTTCAGAACACTGCTTTTCTGGGACTGAAGGACTGCATTTCTTTTGTCCATTCTTTATCTATCTGTCCTTTTTTTTGGGGGGGGCTGCTTTAAATCCTGCCTCTGTGGCACCGTTAGTGGACTTCCCATCCGAGTCTAGGTTTAGGGTAGCAGGTCCAAGGAGATTCTTTTAATATAGGCCCGGTCCTGGTGTTGGAGGTCAAGCAGCCTTCCCAGGTCTGGGGCAAGATTCTTAAGCGTGCTCAAGTTGTCCAGCTTGTGAATGTCCTAGCCCTTCTGTTCCCTCTGGCTCTCGACTGGGTCGGCGCCTTCCCTTGCTCCCCCAAATGCAGGACCCAGAGAGTGGTCACACCCTGCATCACCATGGACAATGTAGGCGATCTCCCCCTCTGGCTCCCAGCCATCCCCTGTGCCCCATGTCCCAGCTGTCCTGCAGCCCCCGTCCCTGTGTTACCACCTGCCATGTGCCCAGCATTCTGCAGGCCCCTGGTCATGAGCTCTCCTCCTACAGAGGATTGCTAAACTCATTCATGTGAAGGAGTGAATCTTCAATAACGGTGTTTCATTCTGGAGTCTTTGCATTTTAATAAGAGGCCAATGCTTTAATAAATTTTTTTTTTCTTTGTGAAGAGAAGACTGAAATGTGAGATGGAATGATAGACCCCCAGTTTCTGCCACAGGACTCTGCCCCCCAAGCATGCACTACCCTCTTCACATGGATCTTGGGCTGAAGGCTCTGGGCCCGTGTCAGTGGCTCTGATGGGTGGGCACCTGTAAGCCAGGATCCCTGCTGCCCGGGACAGAAGCGTGTCCACTGGAAACCGGGGACATCAGCAGGATTGAACGGGGAATCAAAAACTGGAACAAATTGCTTTAATCAGCTAAAACCCAAACCTAATTCAAATAGTATTTTTTCACTGGACCATGAAGCAGCGTCCCCTCCCCCTGCTTAACCAGTTGAACCCAGAACTGAGCTAGGAAGGGAACATAGTCATGTTTTTGTTTTTTAAAGATTTTTATTTTATATTATTTGTTTGTTAGAGAGAGAGCACATGTGCGTGTGCACACACAAGCAGGCTTCCCAGTGAGCAGGGAGCCCGACGCAGGACTTGATCCCAGGGCCCCAGCATCATGACCTGAGCCAAAGGCAGATGCTTAACGGAGCCACCCAGGCATTCCCCTCCCCTTTATTTTTAAAGATTAATTTTTTTTTTTTTTTTTTTTTTTTACTTATTTGTCAGAGAAATAGAGCACGTTGTCAGAGAAAGTGGGGACACTGAGGCCATGCGAGTTGTGGCTGGCTCAGGGTCACATGGCATCTTAGGGGCCCAGATTTGACTCTTTACCCTGGTAATGACTCACTCTCTCCACTTGCCTCGGAACCTCAAGACATAGTGCTTGTTATCTATTGTGTTCTTTTTTTCCTTTTTTAAAGTTTGATTTATTTGACCCCAGTGCAGGAGGGGGAGAGGCAGAGAGACTCCACCCCCAGCTCAGAGCCCAACATGGGGCTCGATCTCATGACCCTGAGATCACGATCTGAGCCAAAAACAAGAGTTGGTTGCTTAACCAATGGTGCCCCCCCGGGTGCCCCCTATTAGGTACTTTTGATTGGAGATTCTCTCTTAAGCTACGAAGTTGTAACCCAGAGGAGAGATGGGTGGCGAGCGTGTCATTCTCTGTCTCCCCTTTCTCCCTCAGCCCCAGAAAACCACAGGGAAAACTGTAAAATGTGCTTGTGACTCCATTTAGATTATGACGACTAGTATTATTTGCCTCGATGAATTGACTCACATTTAGTTTACCTTTCAAAGCTTAGACAATGTTTGTCTACATCAGTGGTTCACAGTTGGGGTCCCTTTGCCCCCGGGGGATATTGACGCTCTCTGGAGATGTCTCGGGTCATCGCGTCTGGGAAGGGTATGTGCCACTGACGTCATCGGGGGGAGGTCGTGGCCTCACATGCTGCCTGGGACAGCCCGCTGCGACACATGGTTATTTGCCGAAAAACGTCCATAGTGTCAAGATGGAGAAACCCTGGCTCAAATCAGCACAAAAGGGAAGGAAAGTCTCCTACAGATTCTCATAAATCCAACGCTCTCCTTTCCTGTGTTCTTCCCAGCCTCTGCCCTGCCTCATGTCCTCAAGCTTCTGTAACCCTTATAATCTCCACAGGAATACAATTTACATTCTACTTGTTTTCACTCAATAGCCCGTGCTAGGCTCCAGCCCTCTTGCCTCCTTTTCACAGTTACATTTTTAGGGGTCTGCTGGAGGCACCCACAGGTCGGCTGATCAGGCCCCCTGTCTTCTCGGGGTGGTGGCCCAGAGGGGTGCCAGGTGGGGCACGCGGGGAGGGCCTGGCTTGGGCCGCCCTGCCCCACCAGCGTCCTGGGCTCATGCCATCACTGTCTTCATCATCAAAAGGCCTTTATGAAGCGCTTTGGTGAATATATCCTGGCCCGGGGGGCCCCAGATCTCCTGCAGAGGTCTTCCCAGCAGCTCCTGACATCCGGGGCACGCTGGCTCGGAGAGACCGTGTGCATGTCATCCCACAGCGAGGGCATCCGGGGTGCGGGCTGCAGGCCCCATGCAGAGGGCACAAAACCAGATTCTTAGGCAATATTCATGACAAGAGTAAGTGGGTCTGTCTGGGAAGGTGGACATTGGCCGGATTCCCACCGGGAGCCAGGGTCTCGAGATCCCTCCGCCAGCTGCTCAGGCTTCGGGAAAGACGTGAGATTCTAGAACCTACGGGAAGGAGAGAAGTGGGGGAGGGAGGCCGCTTAACAGCCCAGGGACTTGGGGTCACATGTTCCGGCGTCAAGTGTTCCAAGTGCACAGGCTGGGAGAAAACAAGATGCCCCCAGAGTCGTCCCTTCTGAGACCCTCTCGCCACCCTCTGGCCTCACCTCGGTGCTCTTTTCTGTCCCCCCCAGGTGTTCCATGAGCAGGGCATCCTCTTCGGCTACCGGCACCCACAGAGCTCCGCTACTGCCTGTATCCTCAGTCTTTTCCAGATGACCAATGAGACCCTCAACATCTGGACTCACTTGCTGCCTTTCTGGTAACTTCCAGTCCCGTGACGGGCCGTGCCATTCAGGAGCCCTGAGGGTGGGGCTTCTTCAAAACCCGGGGGGCGGGGGTTGGGAAGACAGAGTCCGTGCTGGGATTCTGGGCACTCTCCCCTGGGGCATGAGCCTGGAGCCCGGAGATGTTGGGTCCCCGCAGCTCAGGGGAGCTTTAACACATGGATTCTAGTAGGATCACGGGGCTCCTGACAGCCCCCCAATCTTTCCCTGCACTGGACCCTGGTTTGATCTTCTCCCCTTCAGTCTGGAGGTTTTCTGGGTCCTCCAGAAGCCCTGGTTAAAATGTCACGAACTCCCAACAAGTCACTTAACTTCCTGAGCTCCACGCTTTCCCGACTGCAAAGCGGGAGTGAGCGTCCACACCTGGCCCAGGGTCGCTGTGTGGATTCCCGGGGGATGGGGCGGGGGGAGGTCAAGCGGGGAGAGGACTAGGCGAAGGCAAGGGCGGGGAGCTGTGGGGGCCCCGTGGTCATCCTGGAGCCACAGTAGCCAGGAGGCACTTGGTCACCGGCCCTATAATGGAGCAGCGAGGAGCTCAGGGGCCCACTGAGACCCCTGCCGGCTGACACAGCTGTGGCCCAGGAGGAGGGGTGGCTGGCTTTCGTCACAGGGCCAGTCCTGGCACAGGCCACACTCTGGACTCCCTGGGACCATATCCAGAAGCCGAGAGAATAGGAGGAACCCCAGGGTGTGCCACACACAGAGACGGGCTCGAGGAAGGCCAGGCTTGCTCAGAAGTCAGAGGACAGATCCAGGGCTAAGATACAGGGGCACGGCTGGTGCCAGACGTCTCCCCAGAAGCAAGAGTCTAGGCCTGGGGTGGACCAGGCGATCTGGAGGGAAGCCCAGGACCCACAGACCCCCCAGGTGGCCCCCAGATCCTGCTCAACGAGACCATTTGTCATTTTACTTTGTGTGAGTGTTTGTCCTTTCAAATTTCAGGAAACCCAAGTGAACAGAAATAAAAAGTCTAAATGGTCTAAATGGGCCACTTGCAGGTGGGGACAGAGTCAGTGTTCTCCGTTGGCCCCTGTTCTCCTCCCTGGAGTTGCCGGTCCTGCCAGAGCCTCCCTGGAGATGTGTAGGGGGGTGCCCACCCCACCCTGAGTCCTTGCCTCCCGCCGCCTTTCCCTGGCTTTCTTCCCTCCCATCCCCGTCTGGCCCCCCGGCCTCCCAGGCTGGTGGTGTTCCACTGTATGGATGAACCACAAGGGATGTTTGGGTTCCAGGTTTCTTCCTGCTGCTGGGAGCGCGGGTCCTTCCCTGCTTGTCTGTGAGGCTGGGGCTCCTGTGCACAGACCCCTGTAGGGCTGGGGTGACTTCGTAGCGGTCCCGAAGCCAGGCTGCCCCAGCCGAGGTTACCCGCTGCATGCAGCCCCTGACATGATGCTCAGCGCTGAGCGGCACAGGGCGGGGAGGGCCCCTAAGGAAGTGGGGCCAGGGAGTCCTCTTGAGATGATGGGATAGGCTTCGAGACCAGCACAGAGCTTCAGCTCTGTTTTTGCTGGGGCAGGAGGAGAAAGATCACGTATTTTAGCCAGAAGATGGAGTAATGCTCCTCAGGTTCCTTGGGGGAAAGCTTTGGCGTCTCCTTCTCTGGGAGAGCCTCTGGGCAGTTGGTCCGTGGAGGTGGGCGGCTCTGCAGACAGGCCCACCTTGCCTGGGCCGTAGGGGAGGCAGAGAAGGGGCAGGGCTGTCCTGTGTCTCTGTGCGGGGTGGGCCCAGCCACCTAGGCTCAGCGGGTCCCCTGAGTGGGACCAGGCCACTCAGAAAGGTGATGGCACTGTTAATGGAGGAATAGCCTAGAGGAAAGGGAGAAAATCGTCCTGTTGTCTTCTAGACTCTCAAGAACCCCCCTGGGAGGTTGTTTCTGTCTGAGGAACCTTTCTGCAAGGGTGACAAAGCCCCACGTGGATCTTCTGAGGAGCGCTTGAGTGCCCAGGGTTCTTTAATGTGGGGTTCAAAGACGTGTGGAGGGGTTATGAAGATTGCATTAGATGTTTGATGGGCAAGTTTTCTGTGGTCCTGTCGGGGGACTTAGGGCTGATCAAATGGAGACAGATCCCAGAAAGACAGGTGTCAGCTCAACGAAGAACTTTCTGACACTTAGTGCTGCCTCGAGAGGGGTGAGCTCCCTATCCCTGGAAGCATGCAAGCCGAGCATGGAGAATCACTTGGGCAGGATGCTGTAACAGATGTGTAAGAGTCATTGCAAGGTGGGGAGAGGACTGTACTAGATAAACCTAAAGGCTCTCCTCTTGCCCCTTCTGCCCACTCGCCCTCCCTCCCTCGTAGTATTTCACTAATGTGAGAACGAACACACAGGGTTCAGTTATCCCAGGGGAATGGGCCCGGCAGATAGTCCAGCGAGGAGCCCCCAGCCATGGGGCTTGAGCGGGCCACTCTGTTCCAGGTTCTTCGTGTGGAGGTTTGTGACCGCCCTGTATGTGACAGACATCCAGAATGACGACTACTCCTGGCCCCTGTTCGTGTACATGGGCACCAGCTGCGTGTACCCCCTCGCGTCCAGCTGTGCGCACACCTTCAGCTCCATGTCCAAGAACGCCCGGCACATCTGCTACTTCCTGGACTACGGGGCTGTCAACCTCTTCAGCCTGGGTACGCGGCGGCCCGCGCTGTGCTCCTGTCCCTGCCCTGAGCTCCCTGCCCGCCCCCCGGAGCTGAGCTCCCCAGGAGGCTTCCGTGGGCTTGCGGAAGAGTCACGGGAGGGCCTCCTCCCGGTTCCCAATGAGTGTTTTGTAGGAACCTTGTCCAGACTGGTGCTGGCACATGCTGACCAACGCAGGGGGACAAAAGCCCGGGTCCTGGGTGGGCTGACCGTGCGGCGTAAATCCCCCCGCTGCACGTCCTCATGGAGTAACCCTCTGTGCACATGGAGGAGACGCCTGAATGGAAAGTCACTACTTTTGTCAATGTGGTTATTTAATTGTACGTTTATGTAGTCAGCGGGATTTAACAGTCCCCTCGTGGGGTCCGAAACCTTAACCGTGGCCGTCACGGGCCGGGGGGAGCCAGCTCCGCGTGTCAGGGCTGGTCCGCGTCCCGCCGGGCAGAGAAAGGGCGTCACGAATCCCGCTCGTCCAGAGGCTTCAGTGACTTAGCAGTGCGCTCAAAGTGCCAGCGAGCCCCGAGGGGGGAACCCAAAGCAGGGGGCGTTGGGTGTTGGCACTTGAGCCTCCTCGTGTTTTTCCTCCCGCTGGGGGCCCCCTCCTGGCTCCACTTCCGGCCCCAGCTGGTGGGTATCCATTTGTCCCCATGCATCCCTGCCCTGGCCTCTTCTTCCTCCTGCCCCTGTTCTGGGTATGAAAGCAAGGGCACTACGTTCCCCTGCCCAGGAGGGTGTCCGTGAGGATCTTGTCTCCATCCTGTGTCCTCCCCCCACTTCTCAGCACACACACACACACACACACACACACACACACACACACACGAGCTGTCGTAGGTGGAGCGCACCATCCATGCCTGGCTCTCAGCCTCAGAGGGAGCCGTTTCCACGATGGCGTCCGTAACCCTGCCATCAGGGCCCTGGGATGGCGGCTCCCATTGTACCCACACTACAGGCGGGAATAACGAGGCACATGAGGGCAAGTGACTCAGGCCACACGGCTTGTAAATGGCAGAGCCTGGTTCCCACCAAAGGCGTGGGGGTCAGCCGCCACCCTGAACTGTCTCCCTTCCCTTCACTGGCTTTCTGGGTCCGTAAGCATTCCTCAGGGTCTGGTACCCCCCCATGTGCCCTTACCAGGGACCTTCCCCTTTCTGTCCCTGCAGGCCCTTCGAGGCTGGGCCCCCACCCACGGCTCCCTCCGAGCCCCAGACTGCGGCCCCTCTGTGAAGCTGTGGCCCAGCCTCGGCAGTGACCCTTCGCGTTTGGTCCTTTAGCTGATGGCCTGGTGCCTAACATAGGGGGTTCTGGGAGCACGGAAGGAAGGTCTGGCCAGTGGAGAGGGCCTCTGGCTTCCACCTCAGGCTCCCTGGCCCTTTGTCCACAGCCCCCCTCCTTCCTGTTCTCACTTCTACCTTGTGGAAACCCACAGTCCCCTGGGGGTGGGGCTTGCTCCCACTTCCTCCCTGCTTTCCAGCTGTGCCTCCCCGTAGGCAGTCCTGCACACTCTCACTAGGTTTTGGCCGTCGTAATCCCTCACTCAGAAACCTTCCATGGCTCCCTATGGCTGCAAGAGGATGTTTACTTCCCTTAGCCTGGAATCCAAAGCTGGCTCTCTTCCTGTTCCCCGGAATGCCCTCTAAAGGGGTCTGAGCATCAGTACAATGTGCGGGGGGCAGGGGGAGAGTGGGGCGGCTCCGCATGCCACCCCAAGCATTTCTCCTGACAGCAGCTGAGTGTCTTACAATTCTGCTCATTTCTGACACCGCCCTCCTAGGACAGCATCCATTCCCACAGATGGAAAGCTCGGTCCCACGAGACCGTCCCCCCACCCCGATGCCAGAGGCAAGCCCAGGTTGTTACAGACTGGCGAGGCGCTACGGCTCCATGACCGGGCTCCCAGAACTCAGAGAAACGTTTTACTTACCAGATTACCTGTTGATTATAATGGATAGAAGTCAGGAACAGACTGAAGAGACGCATGGGGCAGGGTGTGGGGAAGGTCAGCTTCAGAGCCTCGGTGCCTCTGGGCACGCCCCTCTCCCTGGATCACCACGCGGTCACCAACCTGGAAGCTCTCTGAACCTCTGGGGTGTTATGAAGACTTCATTCGTCCCGAACGGTGAAGTCCTTGGCCATTGGCAGTGGAGTCAGCTCCAGTCTCTCTTCCCTTCCCGGGGCCAGGGGTGTAGGGCTGAGAGTTCCAACCCTCTGCTAACAGGTTTCATTCTCCTGACAGCCGGGCCCTCTGCTTCAGGGGCTGTCCAAATCACCATATTAACATAACAAAAGACAACCTTCCTTGCTCTCTGGGCTTAGGAACTTCCTGCAGTTTTGGGCACTCTGTGCCAGGAACAGCGGAAAAAACCAAATGCCTATTTCTTACCAGAAGTCCTTTGGCCTCCCACTGCCATTTTGGGCAGGCTCTGAAGCCCCCGCTCCTGTCGGCCCCAGCCAGGGTACCTACAGCAAATGCATCCCGGGCCAGGGGGGACCCTCCCGCTCCTGCGAGGCACTTCCCAGCAGAAATCCCACAGGCAGCGTGCTGATGCCTGGCTCTTTCCCCCTTCGTGACCCTGGGAGCACCACGTGGCTGCACCCGACTCCCATCTGCCAAATGGGGTCAGAGGGCAAGCCTGAACTTGGGTCGCTGAGGCCCCGCTTCAGCCCTGAGCTAGGATTCCCGTGCTCTCCGTGTCTTTGGAATTAACTGGTGAGGGCAGGGAGGGCCTGTGAGGCCCTCGGTGAACAGGCCCGTGGCTGTCTCTCCCACAGGAGGCCTGGTGAGGGCAGCTGGAGAGAACTTCTGGGCCAGGTCCCTGGACACACATGGTCCCTTGGAAAAGGACAGTGATCTCTGTTCTTTCCAAGGAAAGCTGCGGCAGGCCGGTCTCCCAAGGCCCCTAGGGGACCCTCCTGTCACCGTCTCTGAAACCTAAAGCAGTGAAACGCCAAGGCTGCCCTCTACGCCTGCCTCTCAGCTGGCCTGTCCCCCAGCCCGCTGGTACCACATGCCTCCTCACCTTGGCAAGGCCCCCCCTCCCTGCAACATCCATCTTCCCACTGGCAGTGCCGTGTTTCATGGGCAGTGAGATGGGCACACTCAGAAAAGCTGGGACCCTGAGGTGTCATCATGGACCAGAGCTTGGGGATTGGAGGGGGGAACGTCCCTGAACTGCCTCAGGTGGAGCTTGGCTTTGCTGCTTTCTAGCTGTGTGACCCCAGGTGGGTTGCTAACCCTCTCTGTGCCTCTGCGTTGTCCTCTGTAAATGAGGACAAGGGCAGGGTTTGTGGTAGAGAATGATTGTCAGTGAGTATCAAGCCCTGAGGGCAATGCTGGGCTCACAGTAAACTCTCAGGGGAGGGTTGAGGTGGGCAGAGAAGAGAGGGAGGATGTTGGGGAGCGGGGGGGGGGGGGGGGGGGGGGGGGGGGGGGGGGGGGGGGGGGGGGGGGGGGGGGGGGGGGGTGGTGGCGGCCAGGCTCAGTCAGAGGTTGGGGTTGGGCTTCTCAAGGGTCCAGGCCACGCTGCGGCAGGGCTTGTGGCCCAAGGCTGGTTTTGTCGTCCCCAGGCTCAGCCATCGCATACTCGGCCTATTCGCTCCCGGACGCGATGGTGTGCACCGCCTTCCATGACTACTATGTGCCCCTCGCCGTGCTCAACACCATCCTCAGCACTGGCCTCTCCTGCTACTCCAGGTACCGGCCGCTGGGCCTCAGACGGGCAGGGAGGGGATGCTCGGAAACCTGGGGCTCGGGTCCAGCCCGGCCTCCCGGACAGCCACGCATGGCGTCCGCGGGGACTCCACACTTGGCTCGACGCCCTGCTGTCGCTGTCTTGGAGTGCTGATGACTTATGAGCAAGGGGTCCCGTGCTGTCCTTCTGCACTGGGCCCTGCGAATGACAGAGCTGGTCCTGTTGCGGGCCGGTCGCTTACGTAGCCTCCTTGGACCTCAGTTTGCTCGTGTGTAAAAGGGGCCCACATACCCACCTCCCTTGTGAGATGGATGTAAGGTAAGGGTTGCAGGGAACGTGCCCCGCACGCCTGGCCCAGAGGCGGCGCCCGTCCGCGGGCAGTCTGCCGACCGTGACCCAGCGGGCGCGCGTCTAGACACATGCCCGTGCTGGCCCATGACATTCAGGTGTCCGCCGCATCCCTGGGGAAGCCCCGTGGCTGTGTCACTGGCTCTAACTCCTCTGGTTTCTCCCTTCCACTCAAGAAAGCTCGTTGGGGTGTGAGCACAAGAGACCTTGTTTGGGGGCCGATGACTCTAGTTTACTCTGCTCTTTGTGAAAACCAACTGCCCACATTTCCGTTTCTCTGAATGATTTAGGAAATCTCTCAAATGGTGGTGTTGGGGGGACAGCCCTGTCTGGATGGTGCCGGGTGCTGGGTGCTGCCCAGGCTGGGGCTCTCGGCGGTGGCTTAGGAAGTGCCCATGGGAGGCTGGCAGGTTGCACCCGATCCTCTGTCCCCAGTCTCGTTTCCGGGGAGCTGGCTGGAGTCTCCCATTTGACCCACTGTTTCCCATCCCTCGGGAGGAAAAGGAGGGAGAGGGACGCTTCTGGGACCGGAGGTGGGCAGGTATCACAAACCCGACAAGCTGGTTTTCTTTTAAAAATGGAAGGACAGAGATTCTTAAAGAGCATCAAGCATACTTGCCCCAACTTGTCTCCACTTGCCTGTCTTGAGATCGGTTGGGAGTGTGGAGTTGCTTTGCGTGGAGGGCATCTCATTTCTAGACTCAGGGTCAACACAAGCTTGTCCCATGGAAACAAGCTTGGGGGAGGGGGTGGAAGCTACACTCTCTCCCCTCTCCCTGGAAATGCAGAGGCCCCCTACAGCTGTGAGGACAGAGGGTCTGCCCACTGGGGTGGAAACCGAATCAGATGTCCCTGGGTTCTTGCCTCCTCCGCACTTCCTCAAGGACGCCTGTCGATTAGGAACTCTTCCTGGAGCGCAGCCTCTCTGCCAGGCTGGAGCTTCAAGGGCTGAGGGGGTAGGGGTGGGACCCTACCTTGGGTGAGACAAGGTGTAATAGACAAAGAAAAGTCACCCAGATGCCCGCAACAGCCCGGGAGAGATGAAGCATGGCCCGGAGGGACGGGGCGCCCTGATGTGTGGACTCGCCTAGCTCTGGTCCCTGGCTGAGTCATGATCCTGTCTGGTTGGCTCCTGCGGGCTGTGTTGCTGAGCTGTCTGGCATTTAGGGTTGGAGAGAGGAGAGCACTGTGGGCTGAGGGGGCATGGAAGGCTCCTGAGAGTCGAAGAAACAGTTCCAGAGTTCAGGATCCAGGACTATTTTCCTAGGAACCCTCAATGCAAGTTAGCTGCCTTTTTTTTTTTTTTTTTTCCTTTCTTTCCTTAAAGCTTCCCGGACCATCTATAAGCCACCAGGGTAGACGGTTTTCTTCTAGTGAGGAGCCCCTCCTGGTTGTTGATAATAAATAGGTCTTGTGGATGTGGCATGCCTGTTACCTTGGATAGATTTATTTGGCAGAGCAGGCTGGCCAGGAATCTCTTGATGCCTATGTTTGGAGGTTTCCCCCTTGTCAGTGAAATGGATTATTTCTCTTTACTTATTGCTATTCCATGTATCCAACCATTCATCCCTCCACCTCCTCATTCACCATCCCCCTCCCCAACCACCATCTCTCCATCCATCTGCCCACCCATTCATTCATCCACCTATCCAACCAGCCATCCACTCATCCATCCATCCACCCACCTACCCATCCATCCACCCACCCA
>PITA01016727.1:0-45592 GCA_004023965.1 Spilogale gracilis
GGCATCATTCATTTCCCTTATTCTATTTTCTTGGGATTTTAGTTGTTTGCTCCAAGACTTCTCTTGCTCCTCCTTTTTATTCCGTGTGTCTTCTAAATCACTGATACGATCTTCAGCTTCACTTACTCTGGCTGTTAGCATATTTAAGTTAGATTGCATCTCATCTAAAGCCTTTCTAACCTCAGCTTTCACTTCTGTTTCTATGGCTTCCACTTTGAGACTAATTGTCTTTTCTAAATTGACTATTGCTTGGACTATTGCTGCCCTGAATTCCATATCTGTCATATTGTTTATGTTCATTTCCAGTAGTTCTGTGACCGAAGTTGCAGTCTCAGGGTTCTTCTTCTGTTGGGTGTTCCTTCTCCGAGTCATGTGGCGAGGAGTGGTTGAGGGGGTGTATGGCTAGATATTATCAGCCACTATCTAGGTGGATTGGTCATTGGAAGGTTTTGGAGCAACCGGAGTTCACCACTGAAAAGGGAGGAGAAAGAAAAAAGAAAATGGAAGAGAGGAAGCAAGAAAAGACACCCCTGCCAGAGTGGGGCCCGGTGATAGGATTTATATGGTACAAAGCTGTTACAGGGTAAAGAAAAGGGTTATCAAGGGTAAATGAAGAGAGCAAAAAGCGAAGCCCAACCTATATGACCCCCAAGACCAGTATTTATATAATATAGAGGCAAAGACAATTATACAGACACACTGACAAACTAGAGTGGCAAGGTGAGGGCAGACACTCCTTGTGGGCAAGGAATGCATTTCAGACGCTCCCGAGTTTGTCTTGTTGTTATTGTTGGAGGATATAGGGGGATTTCAAAAGATATAGGGGGATTAGAACTGGTTGTATATAGGGGTAGTATTGAATAGGGATGTGGGATTGACTTGAAGCTTGTATCTACATGTACATGTAAAAGAGAGAATAAAGGAAAGAGGAGAGAAGAAAGGGAAAAACAGAGAGAGTGAACAGGGAAACGAGGCAACAACAAAAGCAGAAAATACAGGGGTGCGTTTGAAAAAATTTCAGGGTAAAAAAGAAAAAAATAATAAAAAAATAAAAAAGAATAAAAAAAATTAAAAAAATTAAGAAATGTTCTGGGGTGTTGTATTGGGTATCACGTTGTGATAAGAAGGGGGCTAAAAATTGAAAGAAGATAAACCGTGAGAATGTATTTTTAAGCTTATGTAGAAGCTTTAAAAGTAAAAATAGAAAAAAGTTTAAAAAAGTAAATGAGGTGGAAAACTGTATCAATGAGTTGTAGGGCTTTTGGTACTTGTAGTCAGTGCCAGGAGTTTAATAAATTGCCTTTCCCCCGATTTTGGGTTTTGCATATGAATGTTGTCCTCCTGAGCTTCTGGCTTGCTCTCTGGGGGCGGGACGTGCCGTTCCCTTTCAGTCCTTCTACCTAGGCTGAGTCTCTTGGCCCCCTTGCTAGAGGCTGGTCTCAATGGTAACCAGGTTATCAGGTTACAATTCTCTGGTAGCAGAGTGTTGGTCTTTTTCCTGCTGTTGAGGAAGGCAGGTCGGAGCAAGATGTCTGGGCCCAGACCTCCCTCCCAGAGAGAGCCTCTACACAGGGAGGGGCTCTTTCCAGCCTCCAGGTTGGCAGTCTGTCGCAGCCAGGCTGGTGCAGAGGTTGTATTGATTTCTGCCCCGGCCCCCGCTTGTCGTTTCACCCCCGCACCTCAAAGCCACAACTCCTTTTGGATCACGCGACTTTGTCTGCGCCCTGGGACCCGCGGCCTCTCCGGTCCCATGCAAGTCTGTAAAAACGCCTTCTCTGGGGGGGTGGGGTCTGCGCGCGGGCCACGGTGTGGAGAGAAACAGGAGAGAAAGGCAGCGGCGTAAAAATAGAATCCACTCCCGCTGCTTTCCTGGCAGCTGCGGCAGCTCCGGCAGCGGCGCGCGAGGGCCCGGCGGCCGGGAAAAAATTTTAAAAAGTCTCCTTGCCTGGCCCCGGGCTCCGCTGTGTTCCCATTTCTGTCTAGCCCCGATTCAGACCGTAATCTGCTGTTATTCCTCACTCACGGAGCACTTTCGCTTTGGGGTATTGTTTTCAGTGGTTCAGCTTTGTGGGCTTCCTCCCCCACTCCCGTCTCTGGGGGCAAGCCTCCAGACCCTCTTATTTGTTTCTACCTTTTTGCCGATGTTCCTTGTCTCTCGTGGCGGTCCAGAAGTGGGAAATATCACATTTCAGGCTGATTTCATGGGTGTTCACGGTGGTCTTGTAGTGTTTTTTTTTGCTGGAATTCAGCTCTCTTCAGGAAACTCCCCGAAATGTGGTCACCTGGCCTGCCGCCATGTTGACTCTCCCATATAATCTTATTAAATACTTCTTTTAAATGCTTGGTTTTCTTTCTGTCTCCAAGCTTCTTGGAAGTGTCACTGCTATAATTTTTTTCTGCAAATGTCAGTATATAGAGAGTGTGTAAAAACATCATAAGTAAACTGTGGCTGAATCACGTTGATCGTGCTGAATTTTATTAATAAAACCGAGTTATCATGAAAGAAACCACATCAAAACTGTTTAGTGATCATTTAAAGAATAAAGAATTTTAAGCAAATGCTTTTTTGATTAGAGTTATTCTTACCTGCAAATGGATTATTAATTAAAGTAGTTACTTGCACTTTTTGTTAACAGAGGTTTTTGTTTTGTTGGTTTAAGAACTGTATTTTACTGAAATTCTACCTCAAACTTATTGGTTAGAAATATGGGCCATTCTGTAAGTACTCTGAAAGTAATTTTTATCTTGAGCTTGTAATTTCTTTTTTTGAAGAAGAAATAATCATGATTATTATAGTCAGAGCTAAAATAGAATTGCAGAATCTGTATGAAGTACAGCTGTTACTTTGAATGTTCTAGTTGATGGAAATGAGAAGCCATATAAAGTTTCTGATATGAAAGATCCTACTTGAGATATTGACTGTCATTGTTTTCTTCTTTGGGAAACATTCAGAAAAGCTAACCTCAAAGAAATCTTTTGTTTGAGTATGTTTAGCAGTGACTGTTGTTTTATAACACTTTTACCAGCTTGGTCTGTCCTTCATTTAGTCAAGACTAAGCACATGTATTTTGGACTGAAAGTCATTTACAGGGTTGACTTAAACTTGAAGATTTACTTGGCAAATGTGATAGTAGAGAATGGGAGACCTGAATTAAAATTTTTCTACTCCGAAGTTACAGGATATTGAACTCACACAATTGTGCTGTAAACCCATTTCCCTGTTGTGTAGAATTCCTCACATTCTCTGTCATGGTTACTCTCTTTCTTTCCTGCCATGGGCCCTTCTAGGGGTCTCATAATGCCTGGAGACCTGTATTCAGAGTAATATTTCAAATATATAAAATAAAATACATAGAATTACTTGGTATAAAGTTCATGGACACCCCTTCCATCTCCCTGACTTTTATCATATGTCAACTGTAGATGAATAGATTAAGTTATGGGAGTTAAATGGACTCCTCTACTTCTTCAAGTCTTTGATTCTAAACTTGTAGAGAGTTTCCTTTGATGAAATATCTTAAGCTAATGCAAAAATCTCTTACATTATAATTTATTGTGAATCTTTAGATGTACTATAACCTACCCTTCTCCAGTACCCTTAAATATTTTATGTTACAATGCATGGCCTGTTTACTTATTTATTGATAAATGTTGAAACATTTATAATAGGCAGTGAATATATTAAACTCTTTTCTAGCATCCATTTGAGCAAAACATAATGCTAGGAATATAAAGCAAAACAAAAGGTCCTTTCTGTCATGAGACTTCAAAATATAATTTGGGCAATCTCTACATCTTAAAACAACACTAGGCTTAAAGAGATTAAGAAATCAGTGAAAACACACATTTTCAAGCCAGAATGTGCATCAGGAATTTTTTACTCAAAAGCTATAAATAGAGTTATTTTCATACCATGAAACCTTAATTATGTGGTCAAGTTTCTTTCTTTCTTTTTTGTTTTTTTAAAGATTTTATTTATTTATTTGACAGAGAGAAACACAGCTAGAGAGGGAACACAAGCAGAGCGACTGAGAGAGGGAGAAGCAGGCTTCTCGCTGAGCAGGAAGCCCAATGTGGGGCTGGATCCCGGGTCTCCAGGATCATGACCTGAGCCAAAAGCAGTCGTTTAACCAACTGAGCCACCTAGGCACCACTATGTGGTCAAGTTTCTAATGAGTGTTGTGGATTTCAAGTTTAAGAGCTCTCTCATAATGGGATGAATAGAGGTGGGGAAGACTTCCCAAAAATAGTATTATATAGATTCTGAAGAATGGGGCTGATGGTCAGAAAGTGGGCCTAGTATCATGATTTTGTTTTGAGGATAGTCAAAGTAACTCAGCGCTAGTGAGTAGTTTTTTTTTCCGCTTTATTGTGGTATAAATTGTAAGATATCTAAGGTATCTAGTATGATGATTTGTTCTGCATATATATTGTGGAAGGATTTCTCCCATTGGAAATTGACTTTTATCACCTCACATTTGTCTATTTTGTGTGTGTGTGTGAGAGAACATTTTAAGTTCTGCAGTCTTAGTCAATTTCAGTTGTACAATACATCAAGCACAGTCAGCTAGTTACGGTGTTATAATTAGACCCTCAGCTATTATTCCTCTTAAAACTTGTACCCTTTAATCAACCTTTCCCTGTTTATCCCACCCCCCAGCCCCTTGCAACTATTTTTCTTCTCTATTGCAGTGACTACTTCTCTATTGCAGAGGTGCTAGAAATATGTTGTGCAGGGTGTTCAAATTGAATCTGAGATTAAATGTTTCTTATTCTTGATATGCATACTCAACACAACAGAGAGAAAACAAGCAGAATTTTTCCAGTACTGCCTTTAGCAAGTCAGTGTTTTGGGTATCTGCCACCTATTCCTGCTCTTTTCTTCACTTTTTCTCCTATAGGTTGAATTGGGTAGAAGTGGCCCATGTAATTTATGTAGAGCCTTGATGCGATTCATAGATGTCAACACCTAATAGCGTGAACATCCAGTAGTGCTTTTTTTTTTTAAGATTTTATTTATTTATTTGACAGAGAGAGAGATCACAAGCAGGCAGAGAGTCAGGCAGAGAGAAAGGAGGAAGCAGGTTCCCTGCCGAGCAGAGAGCCTGATGTGTACCTTGATCCCAGGACCCTGAGATCATGACCTGAGCCAAAAGCAGAGGCTTTAACCCACTGAGCCACCCAGGCGCCCCATCCAGTAGTGTTTTATCTGATAGCCAGTGATGTATGTTATGTATTCCTGGATCCCCTTGGTGTACTTAGGAATGTTTGTTTTAGTAGGTAGCTGGTGAATATCATGACTCATTTGGAATACTTTTGTTGTTCTTGTCTAACAACCTGATTGGATTGCCACATGCCATGTGATATCCATTGTGGAATGATCAGAGTGGAGAAAACATGTGTTCATTTGAAGTCATTTTGTATTTTTCATAGACATATTCTGTATACTTCTAAAGTTGAACTGGTATAAAATTATAAAACATGTTTTCCTAGTATCAAACAATAAATGTAGCCTAACATTTTTGCCATTTTCATCAGCATGTTGGTTTTTATGTTGCCCAGGCAATTCAGTGTTATTTTTTTGATGCTAGATTTTGAGTCATTTAACAGGCAATGGGTGTCACAAAAGTTGCATTTTTCTCCTTTGGCATATGAAAGGTGCTAAATACATGTTTGCTAGATTGAATTCTGGTGGCCAGTCTAGAGTGTTGGAAAACATACAGCTCTTTATTGTTAACTAGAAATGTGTTTTATATCTATTACTGGTGACTATTAGCAGACTTTATTTCAGAAGGGAGAACTTCACAATGAATAATAATTAGTACAAACCAAATACATTCAATTGTCTTCTACAGATGGCTAACAGTAGGACTTGAGTGTTTATTAAAAATTTATAACTTAGGGGCGCCTGGGTGGCTCAGTTGGTTGAGCAACTGCCTTCGGCTCAGGTCATGGTCTCGGAGGCCCGGGATCGAGTCCCACATCGGGCTCCCTGCTCCGCGGGAAGCCTGCTTCTCCCTCTCTCACTCCCCCTGCTTGTGTTCCCTCTCTGGCTGTGTTTCTCTCTGTCAAATAAATAAAATCTTTAAAAAAAAAAAAAAATTTATAACTTAATCATAAAGCACAAACCCTACATAATTACTAAAATGCTTCTCTTTGGTTGAATAAAGACTATTTAAATAGAACCATTGATTTTTTTTTTTTTTAAGGTTTTATTATCTGAGCGAATGAGAGTGTGCACACAGCTAGGGAGGGGCAGAGGGAGGGAGAGAATTTCAAGTTGTGCATAGTCTGATTTGGGGTTGATCCCGTGACCCTGAGATCATGATGTGAGCCGAAACCAAGAGTTGGACGTTTAACTGATGGAACCACTGATTTTTAATTTGCTATATGCTTATTTTTATATTAAAAGAAAGAGGCATCTAAAAATGTAGGTTCACAAACATACAAACCTACAAAATGTAGTCATCCACTCCAGTGTAGATAAACATTACAAAAAGAAGCAGCAGCCTGTATTATGTATGTATTGAGCTTATAAGGATTTATGAAACAATGAAAACATACTTTGGTAAGTGTGTTAAAGGAACTCCCAAAAGGCCAGTCATTCCCCATCTGTGTGTCATATTTTTATTGGTCACATTTTTTATATATAGGAATAGCTTATTTTATTGCCCCTCACAAATATTGTGTCTTTTTTTTAAGGATTGAAAGTTTGTGGCTACCTTGTGTCCAATAAGCCTGTTGACAGCCATTTTTCCAATAGCATTTTTTTTTAACTTTATGTGTTTGTGTCATATTTTGGTAATTCCTGAAATATCTTAAACTTTGTCATTATTCCTGTATTTGTTGTTGTGATATGTGACCAGTGATTTTTGCTGTTACTATTGTAATCATTTTGGGGTGCCAGGAATTATGTCCACATAAGATGGTGAACTTAGTCCATAAAAGTTTTGTGTAGTCTGACAGCTCTGTTGATCCACTGTTTCCGTCTCTCTTCCTCTTTGGGCCTCCCTGTTCCTGAGACACAGCAATATTGAAATTAGTCCAGTTAACCCTACAGTGGCCCCTAAAGTGTTCAAGTGAAAGGAAGAATGACACATCTCTTACTTTAAATCAGAAGCTAGAAATGATTAAGTTTAGGCAGGAGGACATGTCAAAAGCCAAGATGGGCCAAGGGCTCGGCTTCTTGCAGGTAGCCAGGTTGTGAATGGAAGGAAAAGTTCTTGAAGGAAATTAGAAGTGCTACTCAAGTGAACACATGAATGGTAAGAAAGCCAAGTAGCCTTATTGCTGATATGGGGAAAGTTTTAGTGGTTTGAATAGAAGATAAGATCAGCCACAACATCTCCTTAAGCCAAAGCCTAATTTAAGGGCAAGGCCCTAACTCTCTTCAGTTCTGTGATGGCTGAGAGAGGTGGGGAAGCCACAGAAGGAAAGTTTGAAGTTTGCAAATGCTGTTTTGTGAGGGTTAAGGAAAGAAGTGGTCTCCATAACATCAAAGTACAGTTGAAGCAGCAAATTATCCCTAAGATCTAGCTAAGAGAATTAATAGAGGTGTTGTTAATCTTAAAACTGCCAGTCATTTTTACCAGCAAACCTGTTTATTTGGGAATAGCAGAGAACTGCAGTTGGGACAAGCAAACTAAACCGCAGGCAAGTCAGCAGAACAGAAGAGGGGAACGTTCTTTTATAGGAGAAAGGGGTAACTTGGGAAGGGTGTTATAAACAAAAGTCCATTGGAATAAACTGGGAGCTGGAAGTATATGACTTTTCATTGACTTGGCTGTTGCTGGGGGAACAAGAAAGCCTTTCTTCCTCATGCTGCAATAAAGTAGTATCTGTGTGCAAGGTCCCTCTCTCCTGTTGGCTCTGCAGTTGACAACAGGTAGTAGAGTGTGAGAGCTCCCCCTGCCTAACCTCCTGACTCCATTTTTAGTGAGGTTTTCTGTTATTTAATTTTCAGAGTGTGACACTAAAGCAGATTTTCAGTGTTGTCAAAACAATCTTCTATTGAAAGAAAATGCCATCTCAGACTTTTCTGGAGCCTAGAAGTCAATGCCCAGATTCAAAGCTTGAAAGGACCGGCTAACGCTCTTGTTAGGGGCTAATGCAGCTGGTGATTTTAAGTTGAAGCTAGTGTTCATTTACCATTCTAAATATTCTACGGCCCTTAGGAGTTACGCTAAATCTGTCTGTGCTCTATATATGGAACAGCAAACTGATATGACAGCACATCTGTTTACAGTGTGGTTTATTGAGTATTTGAAGCCTACCTTTGAGATCTACTGCCCAGATAAAGATACCTTTCAAAACATTACTGCTCATTGACCATGTATCTGGTCACCTAAGAGCTCTGGTGAAGATGTACAGTGAGGCTAATGTTTTCATTCTTGCCAACACAGCATCCATTCTGTAGCCCATGGATCAAGGAGTAATTTTGATTTTCAAGTCTTAATATTTAAGAAATAAATTTTGTAAAGCTATGGGTGCAATAGATAGAGGTGGGTCTGGACAGTGTCTGGAAGGGAGATTTACCATTCTGGATGCCTTTAAGAACATTCAGGATTCGTGGGAAGAGCTAAAAATTTCAACATTAACTGGAGTTTAGAAGTTGATTCCAATCTGCATGGATGACTCTGAGGTGTTCAAGATTTCAGTGGAGGGAGTAGCTGCGATGTTGAAATGTTAAGAGAACGAGAATTAGAAGTGGAGCTGGAAGATGTAACTGAATTGTTAAAATCTCATGATAATGCTTCAGTGCATGAAGAGTTGCTTCTTATGGGTGAGCGAAGACAATGATTTCCTGAGATGGAATCTATTCTTTGTTAAGCTGTTGTGAAGACAGTTGAAATGACAACAAAGGGTTTAGAGAATGACAAACTTAGTTGATAAGGCAGTGACAAGTTTTGAGAGGATTGGCTCCAATTTTGAAAATAACCACAGAATTTTTTTCAGATAACATGGTACGAAGAAACTGTGAAAGGAAGACTCAATCCATGTGGCAGACTTCCATATTGTCTTGTTTTAGAAACTCCCATGGCCACTCCAGCCTGCAGCAGTTACCAACCTGATCAGTCAGCAGTCAATACTGAGGCAAGACCCTCCCATCACCAAAAAAGATTACAGCTTGCTAAAAGCTCGATTGATACTTAGCATTTTTTAGCTATGAAGTATTTTTTAATTAAGATGTGTAGGTGGAAAATCAGAAATTCATTTGACTTGCTCACATATTATGGTTGTCTGGAACCAAAGCCACAGAACCACCAAGGTCAATGCAATGGATTTTGTATGCACTGAGTCATATAAATACCTAGTTTGGAAGAATATAGGAAGCTAGAGTCAGCATTTCTTAGAAGATTTATTTACTATTTTTAGAGAGAGAGATTGGGGGGGGCAAGGGCAGAGGGAGAAAGAAAATCTCACGCAGAACCCCCAGTGAGCCTGGAGCCTGATGAGAGGCTTGATCCCACCACTCTGAGATTATGACCTGAGCCAAAATCAAGAGTCAAACACTTGACCGACTGAGCCACTTAGGTGCCCTAGAGTAAGCATTTTAGGTATACACTTCTTATGGTGTATTCTCATTTAGACATTGAAAAGCATTGTGAAAAGTTGGTAGTTTTGAATACATGACAAATAAAGCAAACATTTTCTCCTGGAATTAATTTGGAAATTTTTAATGAACAAGTTGGGAAATTTGTGAGCTTAATTTTTAATTTATTATACTGAGCCACATGGTACTTGCTTCATAGGAGTATTAAGAGGTTTAATGAATTAAAATTTCTTAGGTTTTTCTTGAGAAGCCTGTGTGTGTGCATATGTGTGGGTATATAAAGTAACACAGATGACATTTAACATTGGCTGCCTTTCCCTTTAAAAGAAAGTCAATCCAAGACATTAATTTCCCAGTTTATCTTTTGCATTCAGTGTTGACAATTATTCTAGCCCATTAAAGAATTTGTTTCTAACAAAATTAGTTTTCATTCTGATTTATGTCGCAGTGAAGTACTGGCCTCAGTAGAGTGGCCCATTTTCTGTTCAGATCTGCTGCCGTTCCTGCTGGAATGTATCACATCACCGAGTTACTTATTGTTACTAGCACTCAGTAGGACTTTAATGGCTTAGCCTTATGCTTTCCCTGGTGGCTTATTCAAGCTAAAAGAAGCATACCCTTAATGTTCTCACTGTGTTTTGTACATTGACGTGTTTGAGTGTTGTGTTCATTTTATAACGATTATTTTGGTGGTGCCAAGTTTGGAAACTATGACCGTAATCAAGTTTCCAAGGAGAATGTGCTTGATGAGTCATTGGGATAAAGGCAGATACATTAGAATTTGTATTTACATATGTAGCTCTTCATATTTTTCTTGTATGTTTGATTATATGCATTTCCATGTATATTTGTCTACAAATTTTGTGATTAAAAGGATTTGGAACCCAAATAGATAATAGGTGGGAAAGGTCAAATTAGAGTGGTAGCATTAGGAATATGAGAGGAGGGGGTGTGATTTAAGACGTAGTATACATTTAGCTGTAGGTGACAGAATAATGTGAGCAATAGAAGGGTCAAGAAGATTCCATTTTTCTTGTTCATATCTTGAGTTAGGCCAGGCGAACCTGTGGGAAGAGAACAAGATCTGTCCTGTGTTCCTAACTGGGTGAGCAGCCAGGAGGAAGATACAATTAAAAGGTAGAAAATCAGTGTCAGAAAAGGTTGAATTTTAGATTGTTTACATCTGTTTAATTTGTATATTTGAACTGAATTGTGCTGTTAGGCTTCTCTCTTTCAGTGTGAGGAAGATTTTGTTGGCCAAGTGTCCCAACTTCACCCTAGCAGAACAGACGGTGTTGATGGGGAGTCACCGCGGGCCAGGAGTGAAGGCAGACTGGCAGCAGCCCTGGTGCGAACTGCCGTGGCCTTTTTTGGGGCCTGTTCTTGGCTGCAGCTGCTGCCTTCCCTGCGGATTCAGAAAACCTTGGAGATGCCCCTCAGAGGCAGCAAAGGGAAAAGCTTGCCCTTAACACTAAAACAACGAATTTAACTATAATTAAGAATAATTGTTTTCCTGCAAATGAAACCACTTTACCTTGAGAAGGTCTTTGATGTTATTTCCTACAGCTTGCTTGCAGATTTTTTTCTGCAATTGGTTTACATAGGAGTCATGGATCTTAAAGTTTTTTGAAATTTTTACAGCTCCTCTTATGAGCTAGCCTGGGTTTGGCAACCTAGAGCCCCTCAAGTCATATCTGGCTTATTATCTGTGTTTGTAAATTTTTACTTTTAAGATCTTTTATTGGCACACAGATGTGCTCATTTGCTTATTGTTGTTTTTTGGTTTCAACAGCAGAGCTGAGTAGCTGTGACAGGGACCATGTGGGCCGCAAAGCCTAAAGTAATTATCTGGCCTTTTACAGAAAATGTTTGCCTATCCCTGAGTGAGTTGAGCTTGCAGATATTTTATGAATAGTCGTTTTTTTCTCTTTGCTCTGTTAGATGGGTTTTTGATGTTTACATGGAGAAGCTTACCTTTTATGAGACAGTATAATAGAACGAGTAACAAAACTGATTCTTTTGTAAAACTTCGTGAGTTCACGTTTTGCCTCAGCTATTTGTCGATTTTGTGACTTGGGGAATGTTACTTCTCTTCCCTTTAATTTCCTTTTGGGAAAGTAGGGATACTGATACTACTACCTCAAAACGTTGTTGGAGATTTCAGTGAGCTGAGCATCTTGTGTGTGACAGGTGCTCAATAAATAAGTATTATCTGTTTACTACGGATTTTTTTCTTTGGAATCTTGAGTGAAGGAAAAGGTAAAAGGAACTCTTCCAAGTTCATGCATCATGTTGAAAGCTTGTGCCTTCCCTCCTACCTGGCCTCTGGCTACACTGACTTTGTTAATGCTGCTGTAGGTTTCTTCTTTAAAGATGTTTGTTCAAACCACAGGAAGGTTGGTTTGCAGTGAACTTAATTGAATGTGATTTCTGGTGGTTAATCCATGCTTATTTTTCATACATCAATTTAATGAAATTTAACCTGAGGTGGTTGATTGGACTGGGTGATTCTTACGTAGAGAATTTATCAGTGCTGTGACACATCATGCATCTGGATGTCAAACTTGCCGAGGTCAAATTGCATTCTTTATCTGCTTTAATTAGGTTGCAAGCATAATGAAGTTCAAATTTATAGTTGTCTTAAGAATAAGGCCACTGAATAGACCAGAGATAAATTGCTATTGACCCTTTATTTTCACTCAAGTTAATTTACTGACTTCATTGAGCCATTTATTTAGATTTTAGGTTGCTGCATGTAGTTGGCTTTGTCTGTTGATTTAAGATACCATAGCATTTACCTTAGCTTCGGGTTACATAGTACTGAACTAGTAACTTTACTTTTGTAACATCTTTAGAGCTGTGAATACTTTTCTGCAGACTTCAGGTTGGCTACTTATGGAAGTCCCCTTCATTGTGACTTGTCTAAAACTAGTAAGGTAGTAAATACTCTCATGGCATTTTCAGACTATGTATTTATGCTTTCTTGATGGTTTGTGATGGCCATTAGGCTCTTTTGCCTAATCTGCAGTGGGAATGTATGTTCTTATGTTTTAGTAAATTACAGTCATCATCCATCTAGTCATATCTTAATTTCAGATTATTTTGGTCTTAATTGAAGGAGAATAAATTTTAAAGTCAATAAGTAAAATTTACCTCTTTTGTAATTCCTCAAGCATCCTGATGTATATTAATTCTCTCCTCTGACCCAGGAAAGATGTAAAAAGTAAAGCAGACACAGCATTTGATTTCAACCTTGGTCTGTGTTGAACTTCTCAGGGAGGTAGATTCTTTCCTGAGAGTGGATGGAGGTGGTGAGACAGTAGAGGAAGGGGCTATGTTGGGAACTGGGATGACCTTCTGGAACCTGTGTGTCTGGCTTCAGTGGAATAATCTCAGGCATAATTTTACCAATCCAGTCACACAACTCTCCCATCTCTCCCTGCAAAGAATTCTCCAAACCAGTACATTAGCCTGATTGCATTCATCTTTATTTCCTCTTTGCTTCATATTCTTCCTCTTGTCCTAGCTCTGTAGGAGAAATACCTGTTCTCCTTTCTGCAGTTCATGTTGCATATCAGAATCACCTGATTTTTAAAACTCCTTTGTCACCTTTTATGTACCTTTGTGTGTAACATAAGGTCCACTTGTTAATTATAAGTGTATGTAATTATCCAGTTAAAAATATTCACTGTATTTTTATGGTTTTTAGTTTTGAAGACTACTTAAGGGCTTTGGAAGCATACATGTGCATGAGCCTCTCTTTATTTATTATGATATCTTCTATACTTACCAAAGCTCTTAGGGCCAATTACCCAAGACTTCTGTGGCCAAGAATATCCCTCAAGGCAGTTTCTACAAAATATTTCTTGAAAATACCTCCCGAGGGATTTCCTTGTCTTCCTAGTGTCAACTTCAGTCAAGCTTGTTTTCATAGTCTTGTGATTCTGTTACACCCAGATTTGAGCAAACTTTTTGACTCTGTTAGCTTCTGGAAGCATCTGTCAGTTGCTCTCATGGAGACCGTCATACTCCCTGACCCAAATTTCTGAAGTTTCTAGCCTTTATAATCTGTTATCACCCCTTCCCTTGTTTTCTGGCTTTTCTCTAATCTGCAGGTTCCCTATCAGGAGGTTCATTTTCTTACCATCTACCTGCCTCTTCTGCCTTTCTTTCCTTCCTGTTTACTATCTAACTTATGATCCATTTCTTCAACCTTTTTTTTTTCTTTTGTTCTTGGCCGAACCTTTGATGCCGTTGTGGCATTCTTTGCTCTTTTCCTCATCTTGCCACCAGACTTCACACTGGAATTCATGTAACTGACTGACTTCCGCCCACCTGAATTGGGCTGCCCTGTGCCACCACAGCCCAGCCCTGCCCTGCCTGCTTCCCATTAACCACAGTGGCCACATCCAGTCTTCACTGTTGCTAAACAGTGCCCCCCCCCCCCCCCACCGCTGGCATGTTATCAAATGACTCCAAAGAGAAAGTCACCATCTGGCAAAATCTGTGGTTCATAGAGGAAGTTGGGGTGAATCTATCATACACTTTTTGTATTCTCAACACCTCTTACAGGTTCATGTGCTATGGGTATTTGGGATGTTTGATAGCACTGTATCATTTACTTTAAAAATTTATATTCCTTTGTTCTATAAAAATTTGATATAGCCCACAGAAATACATATTAAATAGTGAAATAAAAATAAAATGTCTGGGTTTTGTCAAGTGACAGGAGAGAAGATACATAGCATGGGGTAAAAGGACTAATAGAGGGGTTATACTAGTTTTCTGTGACTCCTATAATAAATTACTACAGACTTAGTGATTGGAAGTAACACAGATTTATTAGTTCTATAGTTCTGAAGTCTTAAGTGGGTCTCACTGGGTGAAAAGCAAGGTGTTTCTGGAAGCTTTAGTGCTAAGTCTGTTTCCTTCTCCTTTCTGGCCCCCTAGAGGCTGTATACATTCCTAGGCTCCTTGCCGCCTTGCTCTGTCTTTAAAACCAGTGACATACAACAACCAGCAACAAACGTGCATCGAGTTTGAGCTTCACATCACCCTGACCTCTTATTTTTCCTTTTCTGTCCATATGTAAAGGTCCTTGGCATTACATTGGACACACCTGGATAAACCAGGATAATCTCCATACTTTAAGGTTAGCTGATTAGCAACCTCAATCTCCCTTTGTCATGTATCATAATAGATTTATAGGATGGATTAGCCCATGGATATTTTCAGGGTGATGGTGGGGGCATTTTCTGCCTACCACAGGGACTGACCATAATGCTCCACTTAGTTCTAGTTTGATCATAGTTGTGTCTGTAAGATGCCTCTATGGCAGCCAGAGGGAGGATAGGAAATATTGCTTGGTATATGGTGTTTTCTTTTTCTCCATACTAACGTATATACCAGGTCTAGTAGTGGTGTTGTAGTATAATCCATATGATCATCTTTCATTCTTCCCTCAACCATGTTGAGGTGCTAATCAGCTAACCTTATGCTACATGACAATCTCCCTTTGTCATGTAGCATAATAACTGGAGGTTGATATTAGTATTGTTAATATAGATAATGAAAACTTGGTAGCAATAATACTTGCTTATCCTTTAGATGCTATATAATTATCTTAAATTATTTGATTATAATATAACTTAAAACGATTTCTACGATCCTCATACTTAGAGCTCTCCTCTAACTCCAAAATTAAAACAAAATAAAAAAGTAACCTTCAGACAGCATTCATTTTATGGGATTGATGATACTTTTTTCCATCAGTCATGCTGGTGCTGCAGTGGGTGATGAGTCATTTTCCTACTCTATCTGAAGTTTTCTAGCCTTTGCTCTGAATTTCTACAGTTCTGCTTGGTGCCAGTATGGTTGTCATTACTCCACTGAGCTCAGATTTTAAATACAGTTGTAGGGTGGTCCTCCACTTGATCCAGGTTGTAAACTAATAAGGTTTTTAGATTGTAATTGAGATGAAAACGTAAAATTATGTAAGTTCTTATAGTGAATTTATACTTCATGGAGACCTCTTGACTATGTCCCAGGGCTTTGCAGACTCTACATTTGACACATACTCAACTGGGCAGAATTTGGTTTTGTTCCATCATCCTGCATCTGTTTTCTTCACAAGTTATAGCTCATGACCTTTAGATTTTCCATATATTCCTTTAATTCAGTAACTCATACTAGGATATGGCAGTGAGTTTTTTTTTTTTTTTTTTTTTTTTAGTGAGACTTTTATTGTAAGATGCTGTCTACCTCCCGGGTGTCATATTTTATCAGGCATCCTTACAAAATTATCAGAAAGGAGGGAATTTTTTTAGGTATCTGTACTGTGTCAAAGAAGGAGATATTTTTGTGTGGGGGATGTTTTTCTTAGTCTCCTTCCATTTCACTGTGGTGTTAAATTTTTCTATGAAAGAAATAGTTTTGATACATCTAGAGATACTGCTTGCCCTGATTAGTGTAAAAAGAAAAAGAGAGATAACTTGCTGTATGAGTTCGAGCTACATTGTGTGTGTGAATGGAGGGTTTATCTACCGATTCACAGGTTTCATAATGGTTCTTTTCTTTGAATCTGGAACTTTTACTTTTATATCTTTTCCTTTTTGTTAATGTTTTCTGTGTTGTATGTATCTAGTTTGGTTTTTCTTAGCATTGCTTTGCTTAAATTTTAAGAATTTGTATATCAAACTGAATTTTGTTTGGGATATGTGCTGTGTCTTCAAGAAATAAATTTCAGGGTACCTGGATGGCTCAGTCGGTTAAGCGTTTGCCTTTGGCTCAGGTCATGATCCCGAGGTCTTGGGATTGGCCTGCTTCAGCCTCCCTGCTCAGCAAGGAGTCTCCTTCTCGCTTTTCCTCTGCTGCTTTCTTTCATGTACATGTGTGTGCTTTCTCTCAAATTGATAAATAAATAAAATCTTAAAAAAGAAACACAAGTTAATTGACAATAGCTCATTAAATTACATGGTGGGTTTGATTTGTGAGCTGGTGAAGGTGGGTGTTGGTGGGCATGCGAAGACTTAGGGAGAGATAAGGAAGGTTATAGACACATTAAAAATGTTTCTACTCCTTTTATCTAACTTTGAAAATAATTACCACGTTTAATGTATTGAAAAGAATACTTGAAACTTGTTCCACTTCCTATATGCTTTTATATTAGTTCATATGAGAATGTTCCTAAATTGACCTTTTAGAATTACAGGTAATTTATTTGGGTAGCTTAGGAGCCTGAGAACACCTTCCTTTATAGTGTGTTTCTTAATATAGTGCATATAATAAAATTATCATGTTTTTATTTGGGCAACTATGAGATTGTATTGGGATTTGATTAGGACATGGTTTTACTGAAGTACATTGTTTTAAAAAATAATTGGAGGTTCAGGGCCTGTAATGGGAAAGGTGGTTACCTTATCCTGTCTGTAACCATTAACCTACAGGTGAATGGCATGTTGAACCAGAAGTCTAGAGTTTAAGAATTGGGAAAAACTCCTTTTATGTTATTCTCAGAAGAGTTTTAAGTTTGTTGTTGTTTTTTTAACTTTGGCCATTTCTTCTTTCTCATGGATTATTTTGATGGCTATTTTCTATATTATTGGCAGAGCTATTCACTTAAATCTTCTTTGAAATGATGTGAAAGATTTTGAGACTGCAAGATTCAATAAACAAAGTAATTTATTCACCTAAGCACATGTTGTAGGAATTCTAGCTGTGTGACAAAACTGAGCTCATGAGTAGTTCTTTATTAGGGCCTCTAGAAAAAATGATGCCAGTACAAGGTGTAAAATGAAAACAGTTTCCAAACTCTCATCACTTCAGAGAGCTTTTATTTTGGAGTGTGATAAAACTTCCAAGGACCTGGTTGGTTTTCTGCTTTTCTTCCCCAAATGTGGCAATAGTATGAACAGCCTTCAAGAATGAGAAAGCCAGCAGATCTCTTTTCAGCTCTTTGGAATGCTCAAAGCCAGGAAGTTGTATAGGAAGCCTGACTCCGTTTTGACTTTGTATGAAAATCATTTTATTATGTAATTGCGTTTTTCTCTTGGAGAACAGTATTACAGACGCAGCTGTCTGCTCAGTTTTTTTGTGCTCTGTGAGGCAGTTCTTTTTGCTTGGCAGTAACTGCAGTGGGTGTGAAGTCATATTAAGCATACTCTTTGATTCTGGACTTCATTTCCAAATAGTGATTAGTTAACTTTTGAAGACCTTTTGGATTTTCAGTCCCCCTCTAATATAAAATTTCCTTGATTTAGAATGTTGTTACTTTTGGCTTGGTGAGATTGCTGTTTCTCTATCAGTGTGTCTCTTTCATTGATCAACCGATTACTGATTATTGCTTTGTGAGTTGGGGAGTTCAAACATGGGTGGACCACTGTATCAGGGAGGAAAGTGTTTTAGAGAAAGGGTCAAATTTAAGTCCAGATGTATTCTTCTTAAAAGGCATATCAGCAGCTGTAGTGGTGGTGTTTCTACTCCAAATGGCATATGTTTTGGCTTCTTCCACTTGGGGATGGAAAAAGAAGGAACCATTAGATAGGGGAAGTGTCTTGGAGGAGAAGTAAAGCTTACTGGTAGTCTGGGTAGTTGCATATTGAAGGAAAGTTGAATACAGTATGGAAGCACACTGTGTTATTATGGGAGTTGTACTCAGAATGGAAATAAGGTATAATTTGTAATCAATCGTTAAGTAAATACTTAAGTAATATTTTCTGTAGTAATATAAATGTGAAAAATCAAATTCTGACTTACTGGTCTAATTGAGAATGTGCTTGATGTATATTGTTCACTGGGACTTCTCAGACCTAGTTCTGGTAGTTTGGTTAGAACAATAATCCTTCTTTTGGATTGAACCTGCTGTTCCTAATTTTCTTAAATTATTAAGAAGGAAGGCCTGCATATATTTAACAGGACAAATATATTTTAAATGACAAATTAAGAGCAAGTCCTAGCCACCAGTACTTTTGGCTATCCCAATATTATACATAGATAAAGGTTCACTTACTAAATCTGATTTGCTTGTCAAATCTGTTTATGTTGAGAACATTACTATTACAGCCTACCAGGTATGAATCAGAGGTAACTTTTCCTTGACTCTTTGTCCCAAACTCCTCCTGATTTGTCATAATCACTTTAGTGGGCACAATAAAGCTGCTTTTAGAGAGCAAACAACTTGAACTCATCTTAAGTATTGTGTTCAGCCAAAGTTGCATACAGGGACATTCTGTGTATTTAAAAACATTTCCCTGTTGACCTCTATTGTAACATAAGTGCTATGGTAATAAAAGATTTGTACCCAGTACATAATAAAAATCTTAACTTAAATATTCAATTCAAAGGACATTTAGTCTTAAATAATATGAAATCTTGGGCATTTAATTCTCCAATAATTCTTGCAAGAAAGGTAGTCAAATAGATGGAGTCTTTATGACCTTACTGTTTTTTGTTTGTTTGTTTGTTTGTTTTTAAGATTTTATTTATTTGTCAGAGAGAGATCACAAGTAGGCAGAGATGCAGGCAGAGAGAGAGGTGGAAACAGGCTCCCTGCTGAGCAGAGAGCTGGACACCGACTTCAGTCCCAGGACCCTGAGATCATGACCTGAGCCGAAGGCAGAGGCTTTAACCCAGTGAGTCACCCAGGCACCCTCTTTATGACCTTACTCTTAAAAAGGCTCAAGTCATGTCAGAATGACAGTTAATTTCTGTTAGTTTTAAGGGATTTCTCTACTTGTTACATAGTAAGCTTTCAACCACTTTCAACCTGAACTAAATATTTAAACATTTGGATTGATTCCAGGAACTTGCTATATGCTAGATGACTGCCACACATGGATTTCTTTTCATCATCTGCCCCCTTAATACCATTTACCTATGTCTATATCCTCCCACTTAAAAGAATAAAGAGTTAATTTTGACCTCAGGGAATGATATGCTTGGCTTTTAGAGAGAATTACACGTGGTATAGAGTCACTGAGTAATACTTGAAGATTTATAAAGAAGTGCTACAAATTAGGAGAGCATGTAGTAAATAGTTTTTATTTTTTTATTTATTTTATTTTTTTTTATTTTTATTTTTTTAAAGATTTTATTTATTTGACAGAGAGAAACACAGCCAGAGAGGGAACACAAGGAGGGAGGGCGAGAGAGGGAGAAGCAGGCTTCCCGCTGAGCAGGGAGCCCGATGTGGGACTCGATCCCAGGTCTCCAGGATCATGACCTGAGCCGAAGGCAGTCGCTTAACCAACTGAGCCACCCAGGCGCCCCTTATTTTTTTATTTTTATTCTAAGTTAAGATAGATTCTGGCAGTGAAAACTAGCAAGCGGACTTGATCTTTGGTTACAATTCTAGAACTTAAAAAATGTAAGCAACACAGAGAAGGTAAAGGAATGAGCTCTAGGAGTCAGTGTGGATTACCATTTTTTATATAGCTAATTTAATTTTCTGAGCAGGTTTGTTAGGTTGAAAAATAAAGGGAATTCTTTACATGTTAGTGTCTTCTGCTTTTGACAGATATTCTCAGGGCATCTTTGGTTGCTAGGTAAAGAAACTAGGAAACCCTAAAGAACGATCTGTTTTGTTCTAAAGCAATACTAAAGTATGATCTACAAACCAGGTTCAGGCCAGTTACTGACCTTGATGAAGTGGCTGTTTAAGTTTCTAAGCTTGACTGTTAATTTCTGTCTTCCTCATAGCAGACCCGAGAGAGCTAGCCTACATGATGTATCAGCTCCCTTCCTTGCTCTCAAAGTCTGATGTTTCGGGTATTCTTTGTCCTAATGGTTCTTTTGGTTTGCTTGTCACTGAATGTAATGCTCAAATATACAATACATGTGTTGCTTACATCTGTTTATTTAAGTTCTAGAATTATAACCAGAGATCACGTCTTGCTCTCTAGTTTTCACTGCCAGAATCTACCTTAACTTAAAGATATAATAACATAATACAGATATGTACCAGTGAGGTGGAAAAAGAGCAGCAGTCCCTATTTAGGTATCAGAAGTCAACAGATTGGGCAGTCATTCCTCCTTGAGTTATTTTCCCATTTAGGCTTTCTAAAAGCCAAGCATATCATTCATTCCCTGAGGTCAAAATTAACTCTTTATTCTTTTAAGTGGGGGGATATAGACATAGGTAAATGGTATTAAGGGGGCAGATGATGATTCCTGATCATGTCAGGCAAACAATATGGCTTATTATTTATATTGTGCTTCTGAAAACAAACAAGGACACAAACAAATCAGGGACTATAGGATAATAAATAGACCCCTTTCTGTTGCTGATACCATTGTCATGATGGGAACTGGGTATTGTCAGTGGATCAGAAGCCCAGGCTTAAAAACTGGGAAACCAAGATGCAAAAACTAGGAAGGAGGCCCTGAAAGCAGGAGGAGACCTCCTGGCCTGCTAGAGGCTGTTTCTGCACTAAGGGGAACTTGATTACTAAATTAAGGGCTTGAAGTGATGGAGGTTCTCAGAATACCTTTATATGGTTTCACCGTGTGATGAGGCAGATCTTGCTGGAGGTGAGCAAATTGTATCCATTAAAGTTAAAGGAAAGCAAAAGTTATTTCTAGGTCAGTGATCTCAGTTTTTTTTTTTTTTTCAGTTTATATAAAAATTGTGTACATTTCTATCCTGATTTTATATATTAAGTATTTTTATTCCACATACTCATGAAAAACATTGTCTGATTGACAGTGAATGTTCCTTTCCTTTTTTGAGCAGTTTTATTCCTTAAATGTCAAAAAATAGGCTCTGCTGTCTTTCTTGCCTTGTATATAGGATGACTTGATTCCCATTAGAATATCTTTGAATTTGTGTATCATGTTTCAAAGAAATAAATTCTAGTTACAAAGCAACCGTAGTGCATAGAGATGGATTCTTTTCTCCCTTCTTCTGTTACTGCCTCTGGTCTTCTCACTGATGCTTGAACCGAGTTGTACTATAGTGCATGTCTCCATGCGGAGTGAAAGAAGTTGGTGATGCTTGCCATAAATCCCCACGACTGGGCAGAGCAGGTGCTCATTTAACAGATTCAGAGAAGGGCCTGATGCTCTTCTTCCTCTAGTTTCTGTCCCTCTGCTGCCAGACCCAACTGCACAGTAGTAGAGGTACTGTGTTAAGAGCTCCTCTGAATGGACTGGGATGGCACTGATATCTCATTTCATAGGCTTTCCTGAAGGTCATCCTCTTTTGTGCTTATTTTTACATAGTCTCTGTCCTCTTGGTTTAAGGAGAATCCACAGTAACATAGATACTTTTAAAAAGTATTAACGAGGCATTCTAGTACCAGAAGCAATGTGTTAGTAACACATAAAGCTAATCAGATCACCAGGCGAGAGATGTGGGATGCTTGAGACTTGGAAATGAACATGTATCAAGATTTACTGTCTCATTAAGCACCATGTTTTTTCCAGTGTTGAATTTATTGGGCTTCCTTTTTTAAATGTGTAGAAAGCTTTGTGTTTTGGAGATGTTTTATAGTTGTGTTTCGATATAACCAGAGTCATTTGATGAAAGAACAGTGGACTTTTAAAATTGAATTTAAATTGAGTTGTGAGTCATTGGATACTAGGTTCTGTTTTAATGGGGTAAATAAAGAAACCGGGTGGGAGAGAAAATACTTGTTTCTGTTCAAAATATACGTATAGTAAAAAACAAAGGGTTTCTCTACCTACCTAGTAATACTGCACTAAATAGTTCAGGTTTAAAATTTTGTATAAGAATAATTAATATTTAAAGAAAACATTCAAATAAAAACAATTCTGCCCTCATAAGCTTATACTCTACTAGAGGAGAAAGAGGATACATAAGTAACAGAAACAAAGGATGATACAATGAGAACTATTAATGTTTTCAAATTTGCAGAAAATACAAATTGACCAGAGTCAACCATTCTAAATGTCAAGCTTTAATTTTGTTGGCCAGGTGAAGAGAAAATGGTGGAAATAAGCCATTTTTGTTTCAAAGGCAAAACATCTAAATCCTTTGGTAGGTTTTAAATGAAAAAAATCTTTGTATTTTAGTGCATTTTTATAACCCCAGATTTATGTTTGAGAACTGCCTTTGCAGGTGGTCTGTGTTGTGTTAGAGTAGCGGGAACATGAAATTTGCCTCTTGCTATTCTATGGAATAACTGAACACAGTATCATAGGATCATATCATAATCCTGTCCAAGAAATTTTTGGTTTAGCCAAGTAGAACACAAGATGAAGAGTGTGAGAGTTGTTTACAAGGATTGTTAATTAATTTTGGTGCAGGAGGGAAGTATCCTGAAGTTGTTTTTCAGAAATGAAGCTCACTACTGTGCAGATCACTTTCAGTATGTTTGCAAACAGGCATTATAAATTAGGAAATTCAGAGGGCAAAACAACAAAAGCAAACCAAGCTTAGGAAAAGAACACACACACGAAATGCTACCGTGGCACTATAGAATGTAAGAAATATGAAGTTTAATTTGAGATGCAATGAAATTTGGCATAGAATGCATTTTTAAAATATTGCTTTCTTTGACTTTGTCTCTTAAAAATCTACAATAATGTGAGAACTGTATTACAATGAATTAGTACTTGAATAAAATACCTTTTGAAGTGTCATAGCTATGGTGAATCTAGTATAAATTACAGAATAAAGTTAAAACTTCACATTCATTCTGTTGCTTCGGAATAAAAGGCATGCTCTTTAAAAGCATGTTCTGAGACAGGACGTGCAAATGTAAACAGATCTACATGGGTTGCAGTTTAAAATTTAATACTCATTTCTTTGTTTTTCCTTTTTTTATTAACGATCATGCAAGATTTTAATTGACCTTCAGATTAAATAGAAATATACAGAAGAAAGCAAATTTTTTTCATAGACCTGAAAGAGAGAGGGAAATCTTCAGTTTTAGTATTCTGCCAGTTCCCCAAGGTGTATTTGTACTGTGATGCTGAGGCAATGTATATAACAGTCTGTTACCGGCTTAACGTTGATGGAAGTGTCACAATAGCTGTAGTGGTGATGGATTTTAAAAGTACGCTGCTTCTGGAGTTCTGTGCAACATCCTCATATTGTCCCTTCATTGAATTCTTAAACCCATGTAAAATTAGAGTATTTGAATACAGATCAGAAAAAAAATACTGGCATTCGGGTTTTAGGTACCACAGTATGAGAAGATTACTTATAGCTCTTTCAGACATGTTACTTAGGATTTGATGACAAGGTGTTGTTAGATTTTAAGTAAATTAGGTGCTCTGTCTTTAAATTTGGCCTAGAAAAATATTTGTAGCCACAGTTTCACTTCAGCTGCCGAGAGGAAATAAAATATTTTGACTGCAGTTTGAGGGATTTGACAACCTCATATTAAATCCAAGAGTTATTCTGTATTTAAAACATGACAGTTTACTTCTGCATTGCAAAATATGTTCCTAACCATGGTGGTTGACATTTGTTCCTGTACTTTCTTTTTCACGTGAGCACTACAAAATGAGTTTTGATCTGCATCTAAGTAGGTGAGGTGTTTTTTTTTTTGTTGGTTTTTTTTGTTTGTTTGTTTTTAATTAAGTCAGGTCTGCAATGCAATCATTTAATTGCCCACTGTGTGCTTCACATATTACTTGGTGCAGAGCACTGGTATTTAATGAAGTGTAAGATTGAGTTAAGTGATGCTATATCAACCTTCAAATTGTTGATGAATTTGACCATGTTTTAAGGAAATGGAAAGAGCTTCTCATCAATATGTTGGAGTCTTGAATTGTAGGTGCTTATAAAATTGATCATCCTGAGTCACAGTTGTATTCCTAATTTCAGCAAAGCCTTATTTAAAGTTAATTGATGGTATATTGCTTTAAAAAATGACCTTGAATTGTGTTTTTTCCCAACTTATTTCCATAGGTCTCTACATTTATAGTTCTCATGTCGTCCTCTGTTTCTGATACTTTTGTACCCTTTTTCTCCTCTAGTCAGTTATAAGCTTCTGAGGGCAGAATTGTTTTGTTTGCTTTTATATCCTTCTTAGAACCTAGCAGTTTTCTTCAGAAAGAAGTAAATTATTACATAATTATGCAGTTGGTTTCGTACCATTTATATGATGATATCCATTCCTTGTTCTTCCTTTGTAATGTATGATCATTTATTTTTAGGATGACCTTTAAATAAAAAACAAGTACGTAATCTAGGTGAAAGTAGCTCTTAATAGCTGCTGACTTTGGACATTCTTAATGTTTAAAAACTGTTGCAAGCTAATTATCTATTATTTTTTCAGGGTTTTTTTTTTTTTATGATCATGATTGCTTTAACCAGACATTTCTTGAGCACCTACTAAGTAAGATGTATATTTTTCTCATCCCAGTTCTTTAGATTTGGAGGAAACTTAGAGTCCATGGGTATAAGTCTTACTTGAATTACTCAGAATTTTAAACAAAGCAATATGAAGAGAAGGTTAGTTTAATGAAAGCCGTATTTCTTCTTGAGATTAAATTCTAGTAAGTGGGGTAAATACTGTGTCATATTGGGCAGGAATATTTGTTTTCATCACTGGAAATCAGCACCAGTTCCTGGTACATAGTTAATACTCATTGAGTATTTGAGTGAGTGGACTGAGTGGAGGAATAAATATATAAGCAACTGGGTGTAGCTGCGGAAAGTTGGTAGAGTTATTAACTGGTTAGGCTGGTGTGCAACCATTGGGTCTTGAGTTGTTTGATTAATAGCTTCAATTCTAATGGGTATGGAAGACTTCATTACTTTGAGAACTCTTTGTCAAGTAATACCTGTTAATTGCCTGCTGTCTGTTCAGTGTTGGTAGGGGTAGGGTATTTTCCACTTCTGGGGAGCCAGCTGTTGCAGCCTTCCTATTAGAGAGTAAAGGAGAAAGAAGAAATGGGCCCTAAGTGTTGTGGACTCCTCATGATACATTGCCAGTAGTCTTTGGCATGTGTAGGTGCTTTCAGCAGTCAGTCAACAGTTCACCTGTGGAATTGTCCTATCACTTAGTGGGAGTCAGTATAGTGATGACTTGTTTTACACCGGGATGTATTCTGAGTAAAGGTAGTGTAAAAGTGCATCTGTACAATGGAAATTCTTTTTATCCAACAGAGTGGAACTCAGATTTCATGTTCTCTTGAAGCCAAACGGTGAAACTCTGCTTTCCAATTCAGGCATCTGAGACTTGATAATGTGGGAAGCATGGGACATAGATTACTATGTCGAGAGGGAGGTGCAGAAGATTAGACCGAGATTCACCAGCAGCTTTATCTTCTACAGTGAGGATAAGGATGTCTCCTTTTGGATTTTAGGAGTGAATGCCAGGGACATGAGCTTTGTGCCCTAGCAGTTCAGAACTATAATTTCAAACTGTGTGTTGTTTTCTTACACAGATCGTGCTTTTTTATTCCTTTGGCCTTTGCTTATGCTGTTATGTCCCTTTGCAAATTCTTCACTTAGCCCCTTCTTTGCCTAGTTAACTTATGGTTCTTACAGTGTCAGGGAGTATTTTATCTGGGGGAAGTTTTCCCTAGTATAAAATCCTGGGCATATATTTTGTCTTTGCCGAGTGGAGAGTAGGAGTATCTTTTGGAATGCAAGAAGAAAGTTTATAGCTTTTGTTGTTGTTTATATATTTATCTTGAGAGAGAGAACCTAAGGTTTTTCTAACATTTTATGGTTGACACTGGCATTCTCCTGGACTCATGTGTCAAGTGACTTGTTACAAATGATATGAGCAGTTCTCTGAGTAAGAGTGGGAGTTTGTGAATCACAGAGGGGTTTATATCAGTATCTGTACTTACTTGGCTTTCAGCACACTGCAGTGCTCTTTTTCCATTTGTTATATATTCCTGGTTATCCTCGACATTCATATGTTTTGCTTACCCTTGATGTGATAAAAGCATACTTGATTTAAATCTAAAGTGAACCATTTTCTCTGCCCTCCTCTTGTACAATATGAGACCCTTGGGCCTCTTTCACTTAAGTCACTCTCTCAACTGAACTGTTACTATGTTCTAGTATGTTAGTTTCATGTAGTTTTATGTCTCTAACATTAATTGTTTCTCTACCCTTTGAAGAGCAGTGTTTATTCTTTAAAAGTACACCTGCAAATTTATGTAGTTGATCAAACTTGTGCCCCACCTTCTCATTTTTGATCTGGTTTTCTTCTCAAAATACATTTGTTAGTAGTTCTTTGAGCATGGATATGTTGGTAGTAGATACTTTATTTTTGTCTCAGTATGCTAGACTTAAGTGTTGGTTTGGTTGGGTGATATGGTAGTTACCTTTGTCAATCGAGGATATTATCCCACTCTCTGCTGGCTTTTCCCTTTGCTATTTGTCATTCTTCTGTAGTTAATTTGATTTTTTTTCCTTCTGATTTTTCTCTGTGAGTTCACAGATGTGGATTCATATACTTCTTTTATCTGAGGAAACTCCAATTGATAATATCTAGTATATTTTGCTTTTGTTTTGTTCTTCGAGTCTTGTAATAATCTCCTTTCCATATTTTCCATTGTGTTATCTCTGTGCTGCCTTCTGCTTAATTCCTCAGATTTATCTTCCAGCTTACCTCTGCTTTCCTCATCTGTATCTGATTGACTGTGTAGCCCAACCGTGGAGCTTTAAATTTCAGTGCCCATTTCATTCCAATAAGTTCTGTTTGATTTCTAATCTATCCTAAAAAGAACTTATTGTTATGTTTTTTTATTTCTTCTATCTTTAGTAAATTTTAAACTTAGTTATTTGAATCTCTACCATTTAATTCTGTTGACCTAAGTGTCTTGGGAATACAAACCCCTTTATTTTTATATGGTTACTCTCTTCTTATGAGGATGGACTGTTTTCATGTGTGTTTCATGATTTTAGATTCTGAAGTTATGTTCAGGCTGCTCTCCCCTGTGGAAATTCTGTAGGGTAGTTTGCAAATAAATTCCTCCAAGTTGTTTTGTATTTGTTTGGCAACTGAGGTATTCCAGACTTTACTTAAGTGAACTTCTTGGTTTGGGAGTTTTCTCAGAACAACCATGCACGTAAACTTTGACCTGCTGTTGTTCATTTAATTTGTTGTGAATTTGCTTGTTTATGTAGATACCTTAATTTTGTATTGTTGAGATCTTGAAAAGTTGAAGGAAGCATTGGGCATGAAATTGTATTTCAGTTGTGTTGTACCTGCTAATTGTGTGAAATAAAATTTGAACAACCTGAATGTAAATTCTTTGTCATAGAAAGTTACTGGAGCTGGTGGGTTTCTAGGAAAAGAAATGAGGCTGTTTTGAAAAGTAAGAATGCTTTAGGCTAGCAATTCTCAAACTTTCCAGTTGCAAGAACTCTGGAAATTTGTAGGCATTATTGAGGTCCCCATTTTTTTTGTGGGTTGTATCTCTTGATATTAATTGAATTAGAGCTGACACTGAAAAATTTTTATAATAACTTAAAATAGCAAAGATAATCCCATGTTAGCATAAAATTTGTTATGCAAAATAGTTTTCCAAAATTTTTGGAAAATAGAAATAAATAAAAAAAATAGAAAGTGGCACTATTACGTTTTTGCAAATCTTTGTTAACATCTGGCTAGTAGGCAGGACTGTAGACAGCTGGGTTCTAATAACAGCTTCTGAGTTCAGTCTGTTTGCAGCATGTTTTATTGAAGTATATGAGGAAAGTCTGGCTTCCCACATAATTGTACTTAGAAGAAGAGGAGTGTTGGAATAGCCCCCTCAAGTAATTGTGCATGTTCTTTGATACTACACTAGAACTAACCACTGAGAATTTCTTAAAGATTAGTTGCCACGTAGAATCTGAAACCAATTAGTTGGCTTTTTTTCTTTCTTAAAATAAAATTCATTTGTCTTGCACTCTGAAAAGATCTTTTTCTTATGCATTATTTTTTAACCTCGTGCTTTATTTGATAAATACTTCTCTGAGTTATGCAGATCTTCTAAGAGGTGACCCAATTCATTTTATAATGAGAACTTTCTACCCCACCACCCACATTTGTTAATATCAGCACCATTCCCATCTAGGAGCAAGTCTTTAAATATTGGAAAGCCATCGAACACCAAGAGGTAAAAGTTAACTAAAAATTGAATTTTCTCTTGAAAGCCCGAGTTTTACTATTGGTACTACATGCTGTTGGTTGTTTTCCCTGAAGTAACAGGCTCACTTTGTTCATATTTGAAGGAATATTGCGAATTTCTAAGAATCAGAAACCATCGTCAGTGCTGTCTAGCCAAACATGAGGAATTCACCTGTAGTTGAGGATATTGAGTTTATTATTTGTGGCAGCCAGGAAGAATACACAGTAAGAATTTGTCAGAAAGGATTTATGGGACTTGGGTTTGTGTTAGATGTTTCAAGAGAGTTTAAAGAAGGGGGCTTTGTGCTGGATTAGATGCTGTGGGTTAACTGGGGTGATTCTAAATTGGGTATCTTAAATCTTGTATTTAAGAAGGAATAAATGGCAAAGAAGCGGCAGTCAGTCACTCCTATTAGCCAGTAGAGGGGGATATTTGGTCATTTGTGGTTTGGATGATGTTCATATTTTTGTTTAGATTCATGATAGAGTGGTGTTATCTGATGTTGATGGTTATATTTAACAGGAGGACATCAAGGCTTAGCTGTGAGGGTCAGGTTTTAGTCACACCAAGGCTCTGCTGATAGTACCAGACAAATTTCCATCTTTGAGGGCTGCTCTTGTTTTTGCATTGTAGCTTGTCAGTTGTTTTACGTAATAATGATGTGCCTGCAAAAGGCCTCTGGTTCTGGTTGCAGCTTAATAGTCTCAGAAGTGCTTTTCCTAGAAATAACCATTGTCTTGAACTATGCAGCAGAACCTCCCACTTTGTCACACAGAATCTCAGAGATACTTGCAGTGGGCTGAATAATGGCCCCTTAGAAGATACGTCCCCA
The DNA here is from genome assembly GCA_004023965.1 of Spilogale gracilis. Taxonomy (NCBI): domain Eukaryota; kingdom Metazoa; phylum Chordata; class Mammalia; order Carnivora; family Mephitidae; genus Spilogale; species Spilogale gracilis. The sequence goes on from PITA01016727.1 coordinate 29,433, forward strand.
TCCTGATTTCTGGAATCTGAGAATGTTTCCTGGAAAAGGAGTCTTTGCAGATGTAATTAAGTTAAAGATCATGAGATGGGGAGACCATTTTGGATTATTTGAGTGGGGCCTACGTCCAGTGATAAGTATCCCTGTGGGAGAGAGACAGAAGAGAAGATGCATTTGGGCAAGAGGAGGTCATGTGTGATCATGGAGGCAGAGGTGAGGGTAAGGTGGCTACAAGCCAAGGAATATCTGAAACTAGCAGAAACTGGAAGAGGTGAGGAATGAACTCTCTCTAGACTCTTTGGGGGGAGTGTGGCTTTGCTGACACCTAAATGTTATACTTCTGGTCTCCATAACTATGGGGGAGTAAATGCCAATTTTAAGCCACCAAGTTTGTGGTTAATTGCTATGGCAGCCTCAGAAAAGGAATAGACTTGTACTTAAGGGTTGAGATTTAATGAAATCAATAATTTTTGCTGGTTTATGAATGGGCATTTGTGGGTGCAGCTGACATCTTGTGTTGTAAGGAGTATGTAGAGGTGGTGAATACAAGGTCTCCTTGTTGCCACTTCCTTGATTGGTAATAATGCACCAGCAGTTTTATCTACCATTGCTTTTGGATCAGTTATGAAAATGTCCATATGATAACACATCTTAGTATTATGACGAAGATAGGTTTGAGCTTGCAGACTTCCTAAAAGGGTGTGGTGGTAGGGGTGGGTGATCTGAATACCACATTTTGAGAACCACTGGCTAGGAAACCCTGACTCAATTGCAGAACCATGACAGAAAATGAAGAACTTGTTCTTTGAGACTGTTTGTTAGGGCCCAGGATATTTGAACCACTATATTCTTTTTCGCTACCAGCTGACACAAACAGTAGCATCTTGACACATAATAGTTCTGTTGAGCTATAACTTGTTTACTATTGTGGACCTTACTGTACTCATGTAAATAAGCAGGTAAGAATGATTTATCTCCCTAGGAAGTTGAGCTTTTACTTGTGATAGAATCCCAGCTCAACCCTAACGTTCTCTTCTGTCCACTAAAAGATGATTGACTCTTGCTTTTGGAGATTTACCTATCAGGGGAGCAGCACTGTTGGTGTCCACCTTGTCTTTTGATGAGGTCTTCCTGTCTACCTGCATTCTTTATGTACCATAGTTTCTTTGTTTTCGGAACTATAAAATGTTTGTTTTTTATATCAAATTATGTCTAGAAGATTTGTAAGCCTTTTTTCTCTCCGCTGTGCTTCCTAACCTGTGCACACGTATGTGCTCATGCACACACACTCGAATGCACTTGGCACTTAGTTATCTAGATGTTTCTCAGCCTTTCCCTGGTATCTAGCTTTGTTGTTTCAGAGTTACAGATACTGATTTCCATAGGTATTAAAGGTTTGACATTAGTTTCTTTACAGCTAAACTGAGGAGGATGAAATATAGTAGGAGCAATTCATTTACCTCACAGAATTGCTTATAAAAAGGATTCTAAAGCTACTGCGTCTTTAAAAACTTGTACTATATTCTCACTTAATTGTTTTGGAACGTACCATAGCAGTGAGGTAGACGACCTGGCCCTTAAATCTCTAGTTGGGAGCGTGAGTATTTAGCTCAGAGAAACATAAAAGAGGATATCTTGGTTACATTGACAAGGGAGATGGCTGTGGCTCCCGGAGACTGGGAATGCCAGGCTGGGGAATGGGCTAAAGCTGCAAGGAAGCACAAAGGAAATCACTTAGTGGGTGAATGGGATAAAGGTGTTCTCACAAAACCAACACCACAAAAACGAACTATTGCTGTGTAAGCAGTTAAGAAAAGTCTGTGCAAGTACTCGATAATACTATCCTCCCCCCTCAGCCCCCCATTGGCTTTGACCTAGTTGACAGAGAAGTCTTATTTGTTATCTAGTAGGAAATGGGGTGTCTAGTAGGTGTTGATGCTGTAATTCAGTATGGGAGTGGGTTTGCTCTAGTTTATTGGCACTGGTGAGATGAGAGCCATTAGTCTGCTGATGTGAACAGGGGGCATATTGTGGGCATTTCCTGGTGCAGGCTCTTTGGTTGCAATTTTCTTCACTGCTGACTGACTTACTGTTGTTCATCCACCTAACATGGTATTAAAACGTTGTTATGATGTGCTGTCTACTATCTGTCTTCTCTTTCTCTTGGTTTTGGGCGTTTATACTTCTCAAATGCTTTTTATTCCTCTTTTGAAGGAGCAGAGGGTATACTCATCCCATTGTTTGTAACTGAACATCTCTGCTTTGATTTATTACCAAGTCTTGAATTATACCTCGGGCATTGACTTTTTCTGCAATTCCTGGAATCATATTTGGTGCATTAGAGAATGTTGTTTCATATTCCTTTTCCCCCATAGGCCTGTGCCCCCTATAGTCTTTCTTATATTGTTGTGTCTTTCCTCTAGCCGAGAAGATTTTTGAGCTTTGCTTTTTATAGTTTGTATTACAGAAAAATATAGGCACATTAAAAATGCTGTCTCATGCTGTTTCTTGGTATGTTTTGAGGAAAGATTTAGATTTGGATCCCTTTCCTCTCCAGTGAAAATCACACATTGCTCACTGTTTAGAGAATGCTACCTCCTCTGATCAGTGTCTAACTTGCTCTCGGGCCGGAAGACACATCTGTTTATATAACTGGATGTCTGGCAGCTATTGACCCTTGGTAATTAGTTTAAACTTTTCTTACACATTTGCTTTTAGTGAAAGAACTCAGTACTGCATAGCTTTATGAGTGACATAGAACACAGTGAAATGTTTTCAAAACCTATTCAGAATTGGATATTGCCTCATTTAAATGGTTGGTATTGCCACACATATCCAATTCTGAAAGAACTGAACTAAATGTGAAAGCTGTCTTTAGCTCATTAGTGAAATGAAGGAAACATTGTGAGTATGAGGGTGAGTTGTCATGGGAAATTAAATGGAAATGAAAAATGTTAATAATCTTAAATTGGTTTTGCTATGCATACCGATTGTTAAATGTGTCAGGTTACACTGGCAGCTGGATGCTCTAAAGACTGTGACCTTCACAAGGAAGCACACAGCTCATTTGACAATTGAATGAATGTATCAACAAATAAATGACTGAGAGCCTGTCTGTCTAATTCAGGAACTGATGACCAGCTAACTGAAAAGAGTAAAAAGACGAAATGGGACCTAAGCCTTGGTACCAGGTTCAAGTTGTGGAAATTCTAGCATCTATCCATCTTAATTAAGTTCAACATTTCAAAGCAGTACCTAACTGATCTTGGTTTGCTTGTGTGAATAGGCTGTTGAAAGGAATGGATCAACTTTTTAAAAAAATTTCCCTGCCTAAATACTATTTAAAATATAAGCATATAACTGTGATATCAAACATATCAAACAAAAACCTGATATGTGCTCAAAATCACTCATGAGGAATTCTGCATACTTGTAGTTTTAGTGAAGTACAGATTTTTTTTTAATTTCACGTATAATTTACATGTAATACAGGCACATATTTTAAGCAAGTTCTCTTACGCCCTTTCCTGCCCCCTGCCCCTCTCTGACACCATTGCTGTTCCATTCACCTAGCTTAGCTTTGTCTGTTTTAGAACTTCAAATAAACAATTCTGCAGTTTGTTCTGGTCTCTTTTGCTTAACATGTTTTAAAAATCATAGCTGGAGAGGTCCAAGAGACTGCTGCACACACACACAAGCACAGGAGAGTTCTGCTCGCAAAGAATTCTTTGGTTCACAGTATCTGTAATGCTGAGGTTAGAATTTCTGCTTTCAACAAAACTGCCAGTGTCCCAAAGTAGTGTTATTACTGCAGTATATGACAGTGTCTATTTGTTGCATGTACTCTACAAAATTTGATATTAAGAGTCTTAATTTTAGCCATTCCTAGTAGGTATCCTGTTTGTGGTTTTAATTTGTATTTCCTTTATGACTAATGACATTGAGCATTTTTTTCATGTACTTTTGACCATTCCTATATCTGTCTTTCCCCGACTTTGAGATGACTGATAAAACATTGTGTAAGTTTAATGTGTAAGTTAGTGAACATTTTCATCACCTCACGTAATTACCACCCCCCCACACACACTTTTTTGTGGTCTCACCACAAGAAACATTTTAGATCTACCTTCTCAGCGACTTTCAAGTATATGGTACAGTATTGTTAACCAATGTTTAGTACAGTTACCATGCTTCATATTAGATGCCCACAATATCATTTTTGCACTGGAACTTTGTATCTTTTGACTACCAGCTCCCATCTCTACCTCATTCCCTGGCCCCTGGCAACCACCAGTCTATTATTTTTATGAGTTTGAATTTCTAAGATTACATATGTAAATAAGATCATACAGTTTTTATCTTTCTGACTTAAGATCTCCATTTTTATGGCAGAATAATATTCCATCATACATGTAACTCCTGATTTCAAACTATATTGCAGAGCTGTAGTAATCAAAGCAGTATGGTGCTGGCTTAAGAACAGATACATGGACCAGTGAGGGGTGCCTGACTGACTTTGTCAGTAGACCATGTGACTCCTGATCTCAGTGTTGCAAGTTTGAGCCCCATGTTGAGTATAGAGATTACTTAAATAAATAAATCGTTAAAAAAAAACAAAAACAGACAAAAGATACATGGACCGATGAAACAGAATCAAGAACCCAGGAATAAACCCATGCATTATGGTTAAGTAATATTTGACAAGGGAGCCTACATAGTCAATAAATGGTGCTGCAAAAACTGGATATCCACTTGGAGAAGAATGAAACTGGACCCTAATTTATACTACTTAAAAAGATTAAGTGAAAATGGATTAAAGATATAAATGTAAGATTCAAAACCATGAACTCCTAGAAGAAAATACAGGGGAAAAGCCTTGATATCAGTCTTGGCAATGGTTCTTTTGTATATGACAACACAGGCAAAAAAAGCAAAAGTACACAGGTGGGATTACATTAAACTTAAAAAGCTTTTGCACAGCAAAAAGCCAGTCCCCCATACCTCTCAACAAAACCAACAACAAAATGCAAAGGCAGCTTATGGAATGGGAGAAAATATTTGCAAACCATACTTCTCAAATATTCAAGGAACCTGTATAACTAAATAGCAAAAATTTGATTCAAATAATGGTGGGGACTTCAATAGACATTTTCTTCAAATGGCCACCAGGTGCCTGTGAAAGTGCTCAGTGTCAGTAAATCATAAGAGAAATGCAAATAAAACCCCCCTGAAATATCCCCTTATACCTGTTAAAATGATTGTTATCAAAAAGACAAAGGAAATCTATCTTTCATGGTTGTCCAAATATTAAATTGTTTGGTTTATAGAAAGCCTTGGGAAAAGAGTGGACAGTTGACACAGGTGAGATGAAGATTATGGCCACAGCTATAGATACATTTTGCCATCTTGCTTTCCAAAAATAAAATGCCAGTTTACAGTTGATTGCTTTCTTTTAACAGGCCTTCTATTAACTAATGACACAAAGAAGGATGATTACAAATAGCAGAGCACAGGATAGAGTAGCAAAAGTTAGAGATTAAAGAACAGACTTGACAATACTACCCTGATATTTGGTGCTCAGTCAGGTTCCCAAAGATATAATTAATTGCCCTGTTCTCCTGAGTTTGTATAGCAGAAGGAAATCCTTTTGAGGTGACTAAAACAGTGGTTTCTGGACAATTTTTTTTTTCTTCCTCCTGCTTCCATTTAGGACTAGTGTGTTTGTTTAGGCCAGGAAACTATTATCTGGTTTGTTTCCAGTAGAGCAGCCATTTGAATAGTCATGATTTCTAAAAAGCTTTGTATCAGAGTTCTCTATCAAGTGCTAATTGGATTTGTAATTTTCCTAGTTTATCACATCCTCCATAAATATATTTGCCTTGTCTCGGAGTCCCAAGGGATGCTGTTTTTTTTACAATGCATTGAAATAACATATTTTTAGTATTCTACTCAAGTATTTTATTAATGCGAATGCCTGGGTTATATTGTTGCAAAATGTTTCTCTTATTGAGAACTTGCTCTCTTTCTATTTGGATGGGGCAGTAAATAAAGGTACTTAATTTGCATAAGCCTATTAAATAAAATTCTCAAGAGGAAGGAAAATAATTTTAAATGCAGTTTACAATGTGGTGACAGCTGATCCACTTACAAACAAGCTCATTTAGTGGAATTGGATTGAATGAAAAAACTTCACAAGTTTTATAACATTGTGTTATATACCAAGTGGTATTCATAATATTAAGCTATATGAAGAGAGTTTCTGTTGACCCCTTCTTTTCTCTCTTCTTAACCCAAGAAGGTAAAAAAAGAAAATCTATTTGTCTTGCCTTCCAAAATGACTCTGTCAATTTATGGTGAGCTGCAATTATCAGAGGTTCTGAGATTGTAGCTCATACTGCATACCCAAGAATCCTCTCCCTTCCCTTGTTTGCTTTCTTTCTTGGATAGACAATTAGCAGACTTTCCCCTTTTTTTCTGATAGAAACAAAATTAGCAAAAGAATATGTATATAACAACTGAACCGCTCTTGTTTTAATATCTCTTTAAAAATTTTTAAAAGCTGCTTCTGTAACATTGTAAGGCCTTGTTTTCATTGGCCATTGGGAATTAAGAGCACAGCCATCAGAAGAGATTATTCTCACGTATTTCTCTTTGACTTCTACAAAGGTGCATTTTCTCCTTCAGAAAGCCACTGGCAAATTGACCTAATGCAGAACAGTTCATTTGTTTAAAGGGTTACAGCCTTAGGGTACAAATATAACACAGCTCTTCCAGTTGATTTCTGGGAAGCTCAGGTGATGACTCTGATATGTCAATTATATGGTATGGTTATGGGCTGTGGTTACCTTAGAAACCATCTATTTTCATAAGTTTCTGCTCAGGAACTATGATTCTTACAGGCAATTCTGTAGGACATTCTCAGATTTGAATTTGGAGGTAGAAGACCCACTTGCATTCTTCAGAGAAAGCTCAAGTCTAAAATTCTTTTCCCATTAATTCATTCTGTAGTTCTTTTTGAACATCTTCTAGATCTGGTTAAAATTTATATGAGCAATTTTTCTCATCTGCAATTAAAGTCCAGTTAGACTGTTTCTAAATCATTTTAGATTCTGCAATTTAATTTCCCCAGGATCACTTGCTGTTTGCTTCTGTTCAATGCATTTTATTAATAGTCTTTACCTTAGATCACTATTCTCATACCATATTATTCTCATAACTGCTATTTTTTTATATGTTAGTTTGTACATTAATTTTATTAAAGCAATTAATTTAACTAATCCTGTGGAGAGAACTGAATATTCTTTTGCTTGTCAGTACTGTCATTAAAGTTACAAATGAAAACTTTTTACCATGACTTGGTTTGCAATGTCTGCTAACCAGTAGTAGGCTTGGATCTTGAGAAAACAGAGTGTGAGGAGGATGGGAGCAGTCTGTTTGGAATAGAAGACAAATCCAACAAAAGAGAGAGATAGGGTAGAGAGTATGAAGAAAGGGAAGAGTAGTCAGTTGTATCAAATTCTGAATGACAGGTTAATTGATTTCTCTTGGGTTTGTCCTCTCCTTCCTGCTTATGGTTGGGGCCTGAGTTTAGGTCATTTCTCTTTTCTTTACGCACATACGCTCTGTCTGAAATATCCTTTTCACTGTAGGACATTAAGAATTTCTGTTAAACCTTTAAAACTGAGATTATTCATTGCTTCTTGGAAACTACTTTCTAGCTCCAGTTCCCTATGATTTCCTTCCATCATGTAAAGGCCACTGTCATTGAACTTATTTATTGCCATATTGAAATGGTTTCTGTGACTATTTCTTGCATGAGACCATAAGCTTCTTAAGATGGGGACTCTCTTAATCAACTTTGTACATCTAGTGTCTAACATACACTTTGACTTTGATAGAAGCTTAAAAATAAGAAAGAAATGTAGAGACTTAATAAGGGTCTTTAATTTTAGCAATGAGGCAATAATTGATGACCAACCCCAGGCAATTTTCATCCAGTAGTGGAGGTGGGAGGCTTGGTAAAGTGGGTTGATAAATGAAGAGATGAGGGGACCACAGTTCAAGAAGATTGGCTGTGAAGGGAGCAGGGTGTGGGTGTCATGGGGTACCTGGTTGGGAAGGGAATGTATGGTGCAATTTATTGGTTCAAAGAACCGACAGATGTGAACTGGGAAATTTGAACATATTTAAACGCCTAAGGAAGGCAGCTCCTGAACCTCATTGAAGAGACTGAGAGGCAGTGGGTTCTGGAGGAATAGGAGTGATCAAATCCATGGTATGGGGGAGAGGTGAGCCTTGGAAGTGACAAGCTGTCCATACTCCTTGGAGAACAAAAGGAAGAAAGATTTAAATAATTGACTTAGAAATGAATTTTAGGGCAGAATCCTTAATTTTTTTTAATAGTCTCAGTTTTTATAGAAGGAAAGTAAAGTGAATTATGTGATGACCACACTGTAGCCTAAGGTCTCTGCCTGGAAACTCTGGTATGGATCTTTCTGAGATGACCCCCCAAATTCCTGATTGGGAGACTTGGTGATTATAATCTCTTTGCAGGGGCAAGTGGTGAGATGGGTCTAGGTCTTAAAGATGACATCAGAGGTGACATTGGCAAAGTTGTCCATGGTGACAGTGCAGCCTCTGGCCAAGGTGTAACTCTTGTCAGTACTTGCCATCATCAGCAGCTTGTTGGGCACAGAAGCCTAGACAATGCCAGTGCCCCTGGAGTTAAGAATGATACCCACCAGCACAGAGCCCAGTGGCTTGTCACCTTGCAAGGGCCCGTGGAGGGCTGCTGAACTTGTTCCTCTAGTAGCATTGCCACACAGGGACAATGGCCCCGTGTATGGCAGTGGCTACCTCCTAGGAGTAGACTGAAAAGTTCGTTGTAGCCCCCATGGTGACAAATGCCTTGAATCTAGCCTGCTGGCCATTGTGGGTCTGCTTTTGCCTGGGCATAATCCTCAAAACCTCATCGTTGAGGAATACCCCCAGGAAAGTCAGTGATCTCAGATTCCTTGTTGGGTAGGGAGAAGAGAGAGCTTTCCTCTAGGGAATCAGTTTTCATATCCTGGACCAGGTGGCCTAGTTTGGTGATGGGCATACACACTTTGGCCTTTGCTCCAAGGAAGCTATCTTGGTCTCCCATTCTAGGACCTCTGGGGCTGCCTAGATGTCTCACAGCACTGGTATCATCTATTGTTTTGTCTTTTCTTGGAGAAGAAAAATGCATATTCCTTAGATGAGGTGCTTCCTCCTCTTGTTGTACTTTATTCATTCATTCATTCATTCATTCATTCATTCATTCATTCATTTATTTTGTTAGTCACCATACAGTACATCATCAGCTTTTGATGGAGTGTTCCATGATTCATTGTTTGTGTATAACACCCAGTGCTCCATGCAGTCTGTGCCCTCATTAATACCCATCACCAGCTCACCTATCTCCCAGTACCCCTCCCTTCTAAAACCCTAAGTTTGTTTTCCGTAGTCCATAGCCTCTCATGGTTTATCTCCCACTCCAATTTCTCCCCCTTCATTTTTCCCTTCTTTCTCCTCATGTCCTCCCTGGTATTCCTTATGTTCCACAAATAAGTGAAACTATATGATAATTGACTTTCTCTTTTTGACTTTTTCACTTAGGATAATTTCCTCCAGTCCCATTCATGTTGAAGCAAAAGTTAGGTATTTATCCCTTCTGATGGCTAAGTAATATTCTATTGTGTATACGGACCACATTGTCTTTATCCATTTGCCTGTTGAAGGGCATCTTGGCTCTTTCTACAGATTGGCTATTGTGGACATTGTTGCCATGAACACTGGGGTGCATATGGCCCTTCTTTTCACTATATCTGTCTTTGTGGTAAAGACCCAGTAGTGCAATTGCTGGGTCTTTTTTGTTGTACCTTAAATCAGAGCTAAGTTGAAGAGTAGCTACCAGTAGCTTAAGATTGGTGGCATTGCTTTTTGTGTGTTTAGGTAATTTGAATTAAGCAGAAGGAAATGCTATCTATATATTATTTCATTTTTTGAGAATGTCCTTATTTATTTCAGACTAATAGGTCTATCTTGGGAGATAGTTTTTTTTTCTGTTCTTTTTTTTTTTTTTTAATTTTATGTATTTGACAGTGAGAGAGCATGCAGAAGCAGGGAGAGTGGGAGCAGGAGAAGGAGAAGCAGCCTCCCTCCTGAGCAAGGCGCCTGATGCGGGGCTGCATCCCAGAACCGCGGGATCATGACCTGTGCTGAAGGCAGACACTCAATTGAGCCCTCCAGGTGCCTCTGGGAGATAGGTATTGCAATACCTGTGAAAGATAATATATATGTACTAGATGGTACTATGTGATATACTACTGTGTCATTCAGTTTCAAAGAAGCTCTAGTCATTTGAAGAGGCAGTTGAACAGATACATACCTATCTTTTCAAATATTCTAAATTAGCCACTGGAAAAGACCTTTTCATGTGCAGTAAAACAATAACATTCTTTGCTGGCTCCTGTAAAACTGTCTTGTCCTTTGTCAGCAGAGTGACTTCATTTCTGCTTCCTGTTCATAATACTAAACTTTATACTGAAAATTTTGTTGCCAGTAATACATATAGGCTACTGTGTTCACTGCAAGTAAGGGAAAATACAACCAGTGGTGGCTTAAAGGAAGAGAAAAATGTGTTAATAAAACCCAAAAGACTCTACCCCCAAACTACTAGAACTAGTAGTTCTAGGATACAAAATCAATGCACAGTAATCAGTTGCGTTCTTATACACTAACAATGAAAATATAGAAAGGGAAATCAGAAAATCGATTCCATTTACTATAGCACCAAAACCCATAAGATACCTAGAAATAAACCTAACCAAAGAAGTTAAGGATCTATACTCGAGGAACTACAGAACACTCATGAAAGAAATTGAAGAAGACACAAAAAGATGGAAGAGCATTCCATGCTCATGGATCAGAAGAATAAACATTGTTAAAATGTCTGTACTGCCCAGAGCAATCTATACTTTCAGTGCCATTCTGATCAAAATTCCACCGATATGTTTCAAAGTGCTAAATCCTAAAATTTATATGAAACCACAGAAGACCCCAATTGCTAAGGAAATGTTGAAAAAGAAAAACAAAGCTGGGGGCATCATGTTACCTGATTTCAAGCTTTATTATAACGCTGTGATCACCAAGACAGCATAGTACTGGCACAAAAACAGACACATAGACCAATGGAACAGAGTAGAGAGTCCAGATATGGACCAGCAACTCTATGGTCAAATAATCTTCGATAAAGGAGGACAAAATATCCAGTGGAAAAAAGACAGTCTCTTCAATAAATGGTGCTGGGAAAATTGGACAGCTATGTGTAGAAGAATGAAACTAGACCATTCTCTTATGCTACACACAAAGATAAACTCGAAATGGATGAAAAATCTCAAACGTGAGGCAGGAATCTATCAAAATCCTAGAGGAGAACATAGGCAATAACCTCTGACATCGGCTACAGCAGCTGCTTTCAAGACATGTCTCCAAAAGCAAAGGAGACAAAAGGGATAATAAACTTTCAGGACATCATCAAAATAAAAAGCTTCTGCACAGCAAAGGAAACAGCAAAACAAAGAGGCAACCCGTGGAATGGCAGAAGATATTTGCAAATGACACTACAGACAAAGGGCTGGTATGCATGATCTATAAAGAACTCCTCAAACTCAACACCCAAAAAGAAGATGATCACATCAAAAAATGGATAGGAGACATGATGGGGCACTTCTCCATAGAAAACATACAAATGGCTAACAGACACATGAAAAAATGTTCATCATCACTAGCTATCAGGGAAGTTCAAATCAAAACCACATTGAGATACCACCTTACACCAATCAGAATGGCCAAAATTAATAGGATGGGAAACAACAAGTGTTCGAGAGGCTGTGGAGAAAGGGGAATCCTCTTACACTGTTGGTGAGAATGCAAGTTGGTTCAGCTGCTTTGGAAATCGGTATGAAGATTCCTTTAAAAATTAAAAATAGAGCTACCCTATGACCCTGCAGTTGCACTATTGGATATTTACCCCAAAGATACAGATGTAATGGAAAGAAGGGCCATATGTACCCCACTGTTCATTGCAGCAATGGCCACAATTGCCAAACTGTGGAAAGAGCCAAGGTACCCTTCAATAGATGATGGATAAAAAAGATATGTCCATATATACATTGGAATATTATGCCTCCATCAGAAAGGATGAATACCTAACTTTTATTGCAACATGGACTGGACTGGAGGAGATTATGCTGAGTGAAATAAGCCAAGCAGAAAAAGTCATGTATCATATGGTTTCACTTACTTGTGGAGCTTAAGGAGTAATATGGAGGACAGTAGGAGAAGGAAAGGAAATGGGAAGTGGGGTAAATTGGAGAGGGAGATGAAACATGAGTGACTTTCGATTCTGAAACAAAACTGGGGGTCTTGGAGGGGAAGGGGTGGGGGTATGGGTGAGCGTGGTGGTGGGTATTGAGGGCACATGTTGCATGGAGCACTGGGTGTGGGGCATAAACAATGAATCTTGGAACACTGAAAAAATAATGTAATAAAAATAATAAAAATAAAAATATAAAAATTGTAAAAAAAACTTTATTTCAGAGAGAGAAAGTGAGGATGGGGGAGGGCAGAGGCAATGGGAGAGGGAAATTCAAGCAGACTTCTCGCCAAGTACAGAATCCGAAGTGGGGTTAAATCTCACAACCCCAAGATCACGACCTGAGCCAAAATCAAGAGTCAGCCACTTAACCAACTGAACCACACTGGTGCCCTGACCTTCAGTAGTTTTTACTTTTTAATAAATTTCCCTGTTCCATTTAAGTCAAGTGAATTTGTTGACATGAAGTTGCTGGGGATATTCTCTTATTAACTTTTTAATGTCTGTATGATCTGTAGTGATGTTCTCCCTCTTATTTCTGATACTGTGGATTGTGTTTACTTTCTTTTCCTGATTTTCAGGAAAAAGGGCTTATCAGTTTTACTGAATTTTCAAAGAGCCAGTTAATTTTCAATAAAAACATTGTTTTTACATTTCTTGTTTTATGATGACAGAGCTGTCCTTGTTCCTCATGACCTTTATAGTACATATCCCTTATATTCTGGCTGAGTGTGTACTTATGTTTTACCCTTTCAACTTCCAGTGGACAGTATGCTTTTTTGGGACAACTGCTATTTATTTTTTTCTTTTCCACAGTCCTGAGTCAAACTGGACTCCGCAGTAGTGGATAATCCTATCTTGGAAGTTGTCATGCATTGTCTGCTCACTGTGTCATGTAGAATTCAGTAGTAAGTTAAAGTATGGAGAGAATGTTCATCTGCGATGGCAAATTTAGCCTTTTTAATAAAAAAGTTATGTGTCTCTAATATACAATTAAATTTTATTATGATTCGCATTCTTGTTAATATGCCTTAGATGATTCTAGTTTCACTTTCCTTTGGTATGTAAAAGGACTAAGGGCTCTTCTAGTACCTTTATCTGATTTAGGACTTTCTTTCAATCTCCCTGTAAGGCTTTCTCACATGCAATAGTGGAGGTAAACAGGAAGAATTTTACAGGAGGATACAAGAAATAGATAAATGAATGCTATTACAAAAGATCCACTCTAGGAGGTAGAGCTCTATGTAGTAAATCAGGGCTTACCTAGTACATTTACCGTGTGACTGGAGTTAGCACAATTTTATTGATAAAATCTTTCAGAAGTGTACCTCTAATGTGATTTGTAAGGAGAGCTGTGTCATTATCATAGCAGCTCAAATTCTGGGAAGTATAAATATTCTCATTGTGTTTGGCCAACAGCAAATAACAGAACAGCAGGCTATTTACTGACCTTTTCAGGTCTTTTAAGATGAGGAGAAGTATAAATAAATAAAGCCATTCTTTGATTCCTGCTAAATGGCCCGGTGGCTGAAGAGCAAGAGTAAGGGCCTCCTTCTACAGCTTGTGCAGTGGACTCCTTCTTCATCTGCTTGCTCAGGGACTCCCACATAATGATGCCAAGGGAGCAGACGTAGGCTGTATCCTTCCTCTTACAGTGCTTAGAAATCTTAACAACCATCTTTGAACTGGTCTCTTGAATTCTCTTATTTCTTTCAGTCTTTCTAAGCTATTTTGATCCCCTGCTTCCATCTCTTGCTCTAATACATTTTAATATATTGATGTCTTATGAATCTTGCTGAAAAACATTTTATTAAATCACTGTTTGGTCCCCCATTTTGCTTATGGAATAGAAGATTCTAAACTCTTAGAGTCCGGGAAAGGCTCCTTTGGTTTCTCCTTCCTGAGACATGGATTCATCCTCAGTTATCACCATTTCAGTCTCAATGAGTTTATTAGACATCTTTTTTTAAAATTTATTTTTTAATAACATTTTAAAACTCACAATTTCCCATCTTAACTCTTTTTAAGTGTGTGATTTAATACTGTTAAGAATATTCACATCTTTTTGCAGCCAATCTCCAGAGCTTTTTGACCCTGCAAAACTGAAACCTCACTCTCTTCTCCCTCCAGCCGTAGGCAACCACTGTGTTCCTTTGTCTCTATGAATTTGGCTACCATAAATACCTTGTGTAAGTACAGTTGTACAGTACTTGTTTTTTTGAGATTGGCTTATTTTACTTAGCATAATGTCTTCAAGATTCATCCATGTTGTAGCATGTGTTTGAATTTCCTTCCCTTTTTAGGCTGAATAAGAGCAGGTTTTTTATGGGAAGAGAATTGGGGATATTGGGATGTTGAACACATTAGAAGAATTACTATAAGTTCATGGGTATAGTGGGGGAGAAAACAGATTCTGGGGTGTTTGAAGTTTAAGCTTTGCTTGTGTGAGCTAGCAGAATATGCCACCACAGAAAATGCCATGCAGATATGAGGGTCATTTTGAGTTAAAGGCAGATAAATAACAGCACATGCAAGAAGAAGGCCACTCTGATCTTCCTTTCTCTTCCTGAAGGCAAGAGGGAAAACTCATGTGAGAGGTGCCCTCCTGATACCAGAAGATAGGAAGACATTCCTACCAGCAGAGATGGGGAATAGAGGCAGAGAAGAATCTGTGCAAATAAACCCTATTAAACTAACTTGTGGTGCCTGAGTGGCTCAATCAGTTAAGCATCTGCCTTTAGCTCAGGTCATGATCCCAGGGTCCTGGGATGGAGCCCCACATTGGCCATCAGCAGGGAGTCTGTCTCTCCTTCCCTCTGTCCCTTCCTCTCACTCGTGCATGCTCCCTCTCTCTCAAATAAATAAATAAAATCTTAAAAAAGAAAAAAACAATCTTATTAAACTAACCCTACCTTCCAAGCCATTTTTCCACAGTTATCTGCCCCAGTCCAACTCCTTCATCTTGTCACGTCTTCATAATTTACTACTCTTCGTTCAGCCTAATGTATAAACCGTTGGTCCTGCCGGCTTCTTTGGGTCTTTGTTTTTCTTGTGAAGCCTTCCAAGTACATAAAAAATTATGAAAAAAATTTGTATGCCTTTCTCCTGTTAATGTGTCTTGACGTCAGTTTTATTGGTAGGCCTGGCGGAGACCCCAAGAGGGTAGTGGAGAAATTTCATGTCTGCTCTGCTGGTTTCTCATTTACTGAGAGTTTCTCATTTACTAAGTATCAGTAGTGCTGGGGTTTTCATACTGTTTTTTTATTTAAGTAAATTCCCATCTAAGACCCAGCTTATTTCTAGTTAAGCATACTGACCCAACTACTCTATCTTCTATCTTAGGAATTGCTTTTTCTTTGCAGTTTTTGTGGGGGATGTATGTGTGTATGAAATTGAAGAGCTGTTAAAAGTAATGTCAGGGTTCCCGGGTCCCTCAGGCGGCCACCCCAGTAGGCACACGCCCAGGCGCCGTACCTCGTGCTCCCTCCCACTGCCTTTCACTTCCCAGCTGCCAAGATCTTGGAAGCTTTGAAGCTCAGCGAAGAAGGAAAATCCATTGAGAACAGTCTGTAAAGGGAGTTCCCTGAAGAGAGCTGAATTCCAACAAAAAAACCACTACAAGACCACCGTGAACACCCATGAAACCAGCCTGAAATGTGATATTTCCCACTTCTGGACCACGAGAGACAAAGAACATCGGCAAAAAGGTAGAAACAAATTGGAGGGTCTGGAGGCTTGCCCCCAGAGACAGGGGAGTGGGGGAGGAAGCCCG
>PITA01016728.1:0-36853 GCA_004023965.1 Spilogale gracilis
GGTAAAAGAAAAATGGAAAGACCCTCAGAATAGTAAAATCACTAAGATGATTTAAAACACAATTTTCCCAAATCTCTGCCACAGAAGACACGTTTCTTTTTTTTTTTCTTTTTTCTTTTTTAATATTTTATTTATTTGACAGAGAGAAACATAGCCAGAGAGGGAACACAAGCAGAGGGAGTGAGAGAGGGAGAAGCAGACTTCCCGCCGAGCAGGGAGCCCAATGTGGGACTCGAACCCGGGTCTCCGGGATCATGACCTGAGCCGAAGGCAGTTGCCCAACCAACTGAGCCACCCAGGCGCCCCAGAAGACACGTTTCTATAGTATACTGAGAAAAACGGTTGCTTTCAATGATCTCTTTCTTGGGTGAGAAATCCCTCATAAAGGAAAGATGGAGGAAACCACATAGCAACTACTCAGTACTAAACACTTGGTGATGCATGTAACAGGATTAAGGATATAAAATATAGTATATATAATACACTAACCTGAGTGAATCACTGAAATATATTCCACTCCCAAGATTTCCAATGTCTGTTCTCTTTGTGCCACGATCTTCAACTACTTTGGGTAAAAGCAATCCACTAAAAAGAAAAAGACATTACAATGATTTACCAGAAGAAAGGTATCTTTTTATTTTTTTAAGATTTATTTATTTATTTATTCATTCATTCATTCATTCATTCATTTATTTATTTATTTATTTATTTGACAGAGAGAAACACAGCCAGAGAGGGAACACAAGCAGGGGGAGTGAGAGAGGGAGAAGCAGGCTTCCCGCCGAGCAGGGAGCCCGATGTGGGGCTCGATCCAGGGTCTCCGGGATCATGACCTGAGCCGAAGGCAGTCGCTTAACCAATTGAGCCACCCAGGCGCCCCAAAGCTACTTTTATCATATATTAAACCCTCTAATTTTTACATTTGTTTTTGGATTCTTTATTCTGTGACTCACTGTTTTAATTAACAGAGCTTTATAAATTGTTTTTAGTGTCTGGTTAATTCTCCCTCATTAATTTTAATCTTCTTTTTCTAAATTACCCTTGTAAAATCAAATTTATAAAAACATGTATGGTAGAATCAGCTTTTTATTTGTTAAAAAAATATCTTGTTAGCACTTTTATTGTGATAGGTCTAAATTTATAGGTTAATTCAAGGAAAATTGGCATCCTTCTAATTTTTTTTTTTAAAGATTTTATTTATTTGACAGAGAGAAACACAGCCAGAGAGGGAACACAAGCAGGGGGAGTGAGAGAGGGAGAAGCAGGCTTCCCGCCCAGCAGGGAGCCCGATGTGGGGCTCGATCCAGGGTGTCCGGGATCATGACCTGAGCCGAAGGCAGTCGCTTAACCAATTGAGCCCCCCAGGTGCCCCGGCATCCTTCTAATTAATGCAAGTATCTTCTGGGTCCTTCAATAGGAGTTTAAATTTTTTTCCAGATGGATCTTGTATACTTATGTTTCTTCCTAGGTATTTAATTAAGAATCCAGATGTAGGGGCGTCTGGGTGGCTCAGTGGGTTAAAGCAGAGCAGGAAGCCTGCTTCTCCCTCTCTCACTCCCCCTGCTTGCGTTCCGTCTCTAGCTATGTTTCTCTCTGTCAAATAAATAAATAAATAAACAAATAAAAGAATCCAAAGAATCCAGATGCAATCATATCCTCTCTTGCTTCCTGTGACTGAAGTTCATCTCTAATATTAAGTGGTTATTCAAAGCAAACAGAAAATTAGAGTTATGTTTTGAATCGATAACTAACAGTATCTAGGTACTCTAATTTCTAGACCTTTCTCCTTAAGTATTGGATGTTCCCTAAATTGGATGCACAGAGAAGAGCCATGATATAGAGAATCCCATTTCTTCATATGATATAGTTTTCAAGAAGCAATTCATACCCATGTACTACACTTTAAAATATATATAACAATAAGTACACAATTTAAATTATACTTATTATAATTTAAAGTGTCAGTTTCTCTGGAATGCAATAAGCTGATTTTTAACTGAAGAGGCCCATGTAGTGTAGGAAAAGAAATAGGAAAAAAAGGTAAAACACTTCATGTTCATGAGGCTGAAACATTTAGAAAATAAAGATGGTATCCTCTTACCGGGACAGGATCCCTACAAAGCTTTGCACAGGCGATCCGTGCAGTAAGGACTTCACATTGCCAAGCTGGCTCAGAAATTCTGTGGCTTCATTCACTCTGCCGACTCTAAATATCTGCAAGATATCCACTGGACCTTTGCTGTAAAAAGTAGAAGAAAACCCTTGATGTTGCATAATCGACTGAAAAATAAAAAATCATTATTAGCAGAAAATGCGAAACAGCCCAAATGGCCATTATTATGGAATGGATTCAGTGAATCACAACACAACATTTCTGGAAATACTAGGCAGTCATTAAAAAAAATTACAGTCTTAAAGAATTTTTTCTTAAATATTTTATTTATTTGACAGAGAGAAACACAGCCAGAGAGGGAACACAAGCAGGGGGAGTGAGAGAGGGAGAAGCAGGCTTCCCGCCGAGCAGGGAGCCCGATGTGGGGCTCGATCCCGGGTCTCCGGGATCATGACCTGAGCCGAAGGCAGTCACTTAATCAACTGAGCCACCCAGGCGCCCATAAAATAAATTTTTTAAAATAGGTTACAAGGGGGCACCTCGGTGGCTCAGTCAGTTGGGCGGCTGCCTTTGGCTCGGGTCATGATCGCAGGGTCCTGGGATCAGGCCCCACATCTGGCTTCCTGCACGGCGGCAAGGAGCCTGAGCCTGCTTCTCCCTCTCCCTCTGCCTGCTTGTGATCCCTCTCTATTTCTCTGTCAAATAAATAAATAAATAAAATCTTAAAAAAATATATGCTTTCTACATTAAAAAAAAATAGGTTACAAAGGGCGCCTGGGTGGCTCAGTGAGTTAAAGCCTCTGCCGTCGGCTCAGGTCATGATCTCAGGGTCCTGAGATCGAGGCCCGCATCCAGCTCTCTGCTCAGCAGGGAGTCTGCTTCCTCCTCTCTCTCTGCCTGCCTCTCTGCCTACTTGTTATCCCTCTCTGTCAAGTAAATAAATAAAATATAAAAAAGAAAACCCCATATTAAAAAAAATAAAAATAAAAATAGGTTACAAAACTTTATGCACAGTCCCAAATTTTGTCAAATATGTAATATATAGATGGAATTCATTCATTCAACAAATACACTCTGGGAGTGCCTGGGTGGCTCAGTCAGCTAAGCAGTTAAGCACTGGACTCTTGATTTCACTGGGGTCATGATCAGGGTCTTGAGAGGAAGCCCTGGGTCAGGCATGGAGCCTGCTTGGGATTCTCTCTCTGTCCTCCCCACCTTCCAATCCCACACAATGTGCTTATGCTCTCATTTCTCTCTAAAACAACAACAACAACAACAACATTCTGAGCTGAGTACTCTGCCAGAGCCTGGAAGTGAGATAATATGGTCTCTGGCTTCACACGGCTTGCATCCTAATAGAGAGAGACAAAAATTAAAAGTTAACAACTTTTTTCATGTTCTACTCAGCAAGCCAACCAGGTTCAGAGAGAAAGGCCTATCTTTGAGAGTGACATTTATTGAAACATAACATAATACAGTATCTATTTTAAGACCTAAGTGGTTGTTTGCAGAGAATAAATTGGCTGGGGCAGGAGCAGAGAGAGCGTTAGGAAGCAGGCACGACGGGGTATCTGGACGACGGTAGCAGCCGTGTGAATGGACGAAGCCAGTGGACTACAGGTACTCTGGAGACAGAACTGAGAGGGCACAGTGATGTGGGGATGAAGGAGGTTTGACCATGGCTCTGGGTGGGTGACTAGGATGGGGAAACATGGGGAAAGACTGGGGGACTACGGAGGGACAGAGTTGTGGGGAAGAGGACGTAAGAGAGCCCATCCAGCATGTCTTCCCAACTCCTCGTTCTTTGGAGTCACACTGGGGGCTTGAAACTAGCTATAGTAGGAGAATTTATACCACAGAAATCAACAGTTATGAGTCAGGACTTTTATTTCAGAGAGCTGGCTTACCAGCATACCGCTAGATGTAGAGAAAAATCAATAATTGAGTTTGGGATACATTCTACACCAACATGTTAACTGTGGTCATATTATCTCTGGGTTATCTCTGGGTAGTGAGATTTGGGTGATCTTCAATTTTTCTTCATGCTTTCACACACAGTCTAAACTTTCAGCAAAGAATATTAATTTTACAACTAGAAAAAACTAATATGAAAGTCATCATTAGTGAAATGAAATGGAGAAGATCTAATTCTTCACAGCAGCAGAATCTCTCCACAAGGAAAGGTCCAGTTTTGTCATATGAACAGTTCAACATCCCTTGGATGTGAGATGAGATCTCCAGGGCCGGCTTGAGTTCCATTAGATGCTTGAACTGCACTCCCTTTCCCAGGCTTGAAGACATGGCTCCTCCTTCTCTTTGACTCCCTGGAAAAAGTCAGTGACTCCCCTCCTGATTCTACCTTCATTGTTACTGGTTTCTTAATTAGATTAGATCCTAGCAGATACCCTAGGGGATGGTCAAAAGTCAAATCAGAAGAAACAAAAATAATTTGATTATATGTAAAAGTGAAATCTAGAAAAGACCTATAGGAAAGGACTTTTTTTTATTATGTTCAGTTAGCCATTGTATAGTACGTAATTAGCTTTTGATGTAGTGGTCAATGATTCAGTAGTTAAGGATTTTTTTTAATTGACATAAAACTCACATGATATAAATTTAACCATTTTGTAGTACGCAGTTCTCCAGTAGTAAAGTGTACTCAAAGTGTACAATCACTACTTCTTTCTAAACATTTCAGCACTGCAAAAGAATACTGCATACCTATTTAGCATTAGTTCCCATTCCTCCGTCTCCTAGACTAGGCAATTTGCTTTCTGTCTCTATGGATTCCATTTATTTATTCTAGATATTGCATATAAATGAAATCATATGATATGTTGTCTTCTGTTTCTGGCTTCTTTCACTTAACATCATGTTTTTGAGATGCCCATTTTGCAGCACATACCAGCACTTTATTCCTTTTTTGATGATTAATATTCTGTTACACACACACACACACACACACACACACGCACACCACATTTTGTTAATCTATTCAACCACTGATGGCCATTTGAGTTGTTTTTACCACTTGGCTACTGTGCATAGTGCTGCCATGAACACCATGTACCAGTATGTGACTGAGCACATGTTTCCAGTTCTTCGGGGTATATAACAAGGAGCGGAATTGCTGGGGCAGGTAAGAATTGTGTGTTGAATTTGTTGAGGAACTACCAAAGAGCAGCTGCACCATTTGACTCTTCCAAAAGCATAGTATGAGGGTTACAATTTCTCCACACTTAACACAATTTTCCATTTTTTTTTTCATTTTTTCAAGAAAAGTATACCCATCGTAGTGGGTGTGAAGTAATGTTGAAAGTGGCATTTGGAGGGACGCCTGGGTGGCTCAGTTGGTTAAGCGACTGCCTTCAGCTCAGGTCATGATCCCGGAGACCCGGGATCGAGTCCCACATTAGGCTCCCTGCTTGGCGGGAAGCCTGCTTCTCCCTCTCTCACTCCCCCTGCCTGTGTTCCCTCTCACGCTGTGTTTCTCGCTGTCAAATAAATAAAATCTTTAAAAAAAAAAAAAAAGAAAGTGGCATTTGGGGCGCCTGGGTGGCTCAGTTGGTTAAGCAACAGCCTTTGGCTCAGGTCATGATCCTGGAGACCCGGGATCGAGTCCCACATCGGGCTCCCTGCTCGGCGGGAAGCCTGCTTCTCCCTCTCTCACTCCCCTTGCTTGTGTTCCCTCTCTGGCTGTGTTTCTCTCTGTCAAATAAAATCTTTTTTTAAAAAAAAAAGTGGCATTTAAGGATGACTGATGAAGTCAGGCAGAACACAATTTTAGATAGTCCTGAATTAGTCCATATCGGAGGTGTGGGTGGGTTTTGTTCTAGCGAGCTGCTAGAAAGCCAGTTCTCAGAACAATCGCAAAACCCACACACAACCCTGATGTGCAGCACTTGCTGATTTCTACAGTATAAATCCTCCTACCACAGCCAATCTCAAATTACTAATGGTACCAGTTCACAAAATTCCTAGAAATGTACAACTGGCCTCTGCAGTTGGTTCAAGGGGCTGCGGTCCACCACCTTTGTTCCTAAGCAGTGTGAGACTTATGACTAAGGTGAACCTGGCCCTTTATATCTAATAAGAGCCAAGATGCCAGAAAGGTCCAGAAGAAAGACTTCAGGCAGAGGAAGTTACATTAGTGGGATGAATGACCAAACCAACGGAAGTCATTCTCACCCTTGAGAATAATCCATCAAATTCGTTTTTGAACCTTGAAGTTGGGTCCCAGGTCTCAGAGGAACTAAGGCCCAATGAGGGCTCATTGGAGGGGCTGATCTACACACGTCTGTTGTTACTGCTGCTGCCCTGGGCTGTAGAACACACAAGAGCACACAACACAGGGACTCTCACAGTCAATGAGGAAACAAATGTGACTGACATTTAGGGGTGTCATATCTCTTGATGTATTTCCCAGATTTTCAGCTGAGTGTTTCCATGCCATGGAGTGGCCATTTTAGAAGCTGTGACACACATAGTTCATCTTAAAATGTTAATTTAAGTGGATTTTGCTATTCACTATCCTTCACGACACAAAAATATCTTGTGATTTAGATTTTAAAATTTTTAAAAATTTAATTCTCAGCAGGAATAGGTAAACTTGAAATTTGAGTGGAATAATAGGAAGTGTTTTCAAGCACAGAATACTGTCCCAAAGCCTATTATATATATAAAACCTTACATAATAAGAATATATAGATATATATTTTTTAAGATTTTATTTATTTGACAGAGAGCAATACAGCTAGAGACGGAACACAAACAGGGAGAGTGAGAGAGGGAGAAGCAGGCTTCCCGCCGAGCAGGGAGCTCTATGTGGGCCTCGATCCTGGGACTCCAGGAACATGACCTGAGCTGAAGGCAGATGCCCAATGACTGAGCCATACAGGTGCCCCAAAAATATATTCTTAAGTAGGTTCCATGTCCAGCATGGAGCCCAAAGTAGAGCATGAACTCAGGACCCTAAGATCAAGACCTGAGCTGAAATCAAGAGTTGGACATTTAACCAACTGAGCCAACGAGGTAGCCCCCACTCCTATTATAAGCACAGAAGAAAGTAATCTGTCATCACAACATAGCTACCTTGTTAGAGAGGATTAAATTACACAGGTAATTATGGAGAGCAACTGTTTAACAGAACCTGAAACAGTAGTACCTAATAACAGATCCTAAGATACTTCTTTTATGCATACCTGCGATTATTCTGTAAAACCTCTTCTCTAACTCTCAAAAATTCTTCAGTATTCTGTTCAACATGCTCAATTTTGCATCTCAAAGCTCGGTATTTGGCGAGTGATGGTGGGTTGGGTTTGAACAAGTTAGTTTCACAGACATTAACCATGTCTCTCATTAGCTGTGGATGGAAATAATACAAGATGTCAGAATCACTCTATATCAAAATATTTATAGCCTATTACACTTACTCAAAAAGATTAGAAAAGTAAGGGGTTTTTCCCCAATATTCTTTTTTAAAGGTTTTATTTTTAAGTAATTTCTATACCCAATGTGGGTCTTAAACTCACAACCCTGAGATCAAGAGTTGCAGGCTCCACTGACTGAGCCAGCCAGCACCCCTCCCCCAAAGCTTTGATCAATATGTAAGTTGCACATTAAAGGTAATACCTTTATTATATGTTGTGCCCTCAGTGATAGCATAATATACAACAATAATAATAGTATATATCAGGATAGCACATCATTGTTGACAAAGTGTTTTCAGGTACATCGTTCCTCTAATCCACACTACAGCACTGGTCTTATTAGAGCTTATTATCCTCATTGTGTAGAGGCTCTGAGAAGCTGAATTAATTGCTCAAGATTCTACAGCAAAGAAGGGGTAGTGACTAAATAGGAACTCAGATCATCAGATTTCAAGTCCAGTTCTGTTAGCAAAACTTCATTAAGCATGATCTGTATGCCAGGCATTGTATCAGGTTTGAAAGATACAAAATGAGTAAGACACGATTGTCTTGTCTCTTCAATAAGTTGTGCTGGGAAAATTGGACAGCTACGTATAGAAGAATGAAGCTAGACCATTCTCTTACACCACACACAGAGACAAACTCGAAATGGATGAAAGACCTCAACATGAGGCAGGAATTCATCAAAATCCTGGAAGAGAACATAGGCAGTAACCTCCTTGACATCAGCCACAGCAACTTCTTTCATGACACGTCTCCAAAGGCAAAGGAGACAAAAGGAAAATGAATGTTTGGGACTTCATCAAAATAAAAAGCTTCTGCACAGCAAAGGAAACAGTCAACAAAACAAAGAGGCAGCCCACAGAATGGGAGAAGATATTTACAAATGACACTACAAAGGGCTGGTATCCAGGATCTATAAAGAACTCCTCAAACTCAACATCCATAAAGAAGATGAACACATCAAAAAATGGGCAGAAGACATGAAGAGGCACTTCTCCATAGAAGACATGCAAATGACTAATACACACTTGAAAAAATGTTCATCATCACTGGCTATCAGGGAAATTCAAATCAAAACCACACTGAGATACCACCTTACACCAGTCAGAATGGCCAAAATTAACAAGTCAGGAAACAACAAGTGTCGGAGAGGCTGCGGAGAAAGGGGAACCCTCTTACACTGTTGGTGGGAATGCAAGTTGGTGCAGCCACTTTGGAAAACAGTGTGGAGATTCCTTAAAAAATTAAAAATAGAGCTACCGTATGACCCTGCAATTACACTACTAGGTGTTTATTCCAAAGATACAGATGTGGTGAAAAGAAGGGCCATATGTACCCCAATGTTCATCGCAGCAATGGCCACAATCGCCAAACTGTGGAAAGAGCCAAGGTGCCCATCAACAGATGAATGGATAAAGAAGATGTGGTCCATATATACAATAGAATACTACGCCTCCATCAGAAAGGATGAATATCCAACTTTTGTAGCAACATGGACTGGATTGGAAGAGATTATGCTGAGTGAAATAAGCCAAGAAGAGAAAGTCAAGTATCACATGGGGTAATATAGAGGATAGTAGGAGAAGGAAAGAAATGGGAAGTACAGTAATTTGGGGAGAGAAACAAAACATGAGAGAATTTGGACTCAGAAACAAACTGAGGGTCTTGGAGCGGGGGGGAGGCGGGATGGGTAAGTCTGGTGGTGGGTACTAAGGGCACGTATTGCATGGAGCACTGGGTATGGGGCATGGGCAATGAATCTTAGAACACTGAAAAAAAAAAAAGACATGGTTGTCTTCCCTGAGAGGGAACCTAAGTATATTTAGTATACTCATAGGTCATGGAGCTTGATGGAGGAAACATAGCTCCTACATAATCTGAATTATATTTATTATAAGGATATACTGCTTTTACCATCTTTGAGATGAAAGAGACATTGACAGGGGAGCCCTATTTTGCCCGGCCACATATCTTTATGACCTCAGTGGGGGGAGGGGGGACGACTAACTGTAGTTTAAATACACCAGCTATAAAAGAAAAGATTGATATATTTTTCTTTATAAAAGTAAAAAAATTCTGTATGGTAAAATAGAACAAGTCAACAAATTACCCACTATAAGCAAAGTAAAACAAAACAGAACAAACTACAGAAAATATTTGCAACTCATATCCCAGACTAAGCCCCCTAACTTATTAAGAGGTCCTAAAAGTCATGAAGAAAAATAGCAAGATCCAAAAGAAAAAGGGCCAAAGGACACGAATAGATAGTTCATAGGAAAAAAAAAAAAAAAAACTACGAAAACTAAATATAAATCCTTTAACTGAGAGGTCATTTCTTATCCATAAAATTGGTAAAGTCTGAAAGTTTAACAAATATACTTTTGGTGAAACTATAGGGAATACAAACTCTCATTCACTGATAGTGGGAGGGCAAATAGTAGAACCTTTATGAGGGAATAAGACAAAAATCTGCCACATTATAGATGCACTGAGCCCATAAGCCAGCACTTCTATCTCTGGGATGAATCTCAGAGACACTCTTGTGCGGCTATGAAATGGCAAATACACAAGCGTATTCACTTTGGCATGGTTTGTAGTAAAAAGCCTGGAAACAACCCACATGTGTGGCATTAGGGGAGGCCCATGCAATGTGGGGAATGAGGGTGCTCTGTCTGAACAGGACCTCTTCAGTGGGAAAGATGGGTACGGAACGGCAAAGTTAGTATACAGCTTTTTATGTAAAAGGAAGATGAGAGGAATACGTATATATATGTGTATATTCATAATTATTTGCATAAAGAAACTGCAAAGACAAGACACTAGCAAAAATGGTTGTCGAGCTGGGGAGGTGAAATGGGGGAGGGGCAGCGTAGAATACAGATTGCGCAGAGTATACCTTCTAAATATAATTTTGACTTTTGAATAATACAAATGTATTACCTATTGAAAATATAAAAGTTAAATGAAAAAGTGTTTGGATGGGCACAACATACACCTTCTCAGTAGGAGAACCAACAACTGAGTTCTTAATGTTGGGTGATAGGCAAATCATGAACCTTTAAATTTTGGAAGTTTCCTTTATCACCTCATTTCTTGGTTCATCTCATTTGTTGATTCTTCACTTATTTTGGATTACAGACACCAGGAATCTGTTGAAAGCTGTAATTTCCCTCCACCCTGCAAAATTTCATATCTAAGAGCTCTTTTGCAGTCTAGGGCATGGATTTCTGATCTTGTCCCGATTCCTTCATGCACAGATAAGGCAACTCAGAGCCAGGGAGTGACCTGGTCTCATTCAAGGTGAGGGGGACACTGGGCTGCCTTCCTGCTTTCCTCTTTGCTAACTGAGCCCTTTCCCCTCCCCTATACAGCTCAAGGGAGAAGGCCATTTCTGTAATCACTAATTCCACTTTTCTTGCCAGTGACTGGCTTAGGAATTTGCATATGACTTAGTTCTCGGCAAAAAAATGACTAAAAAGTCTACAGAGCCAGGGAGCTTGTCCTAAGAGACAAGACAAGAAAAGAAAAACTGTAGCCATAGGGTCATGTAAGGTAAGACAAGCTGCGAGGGGAACTAAGTTTCCAGGAAGCACAGAGATGAAAAGAAGCGGGGTCCTTGATGATTCTACCTCTGAGTGACTGAACCAGCAGCCACCCTATATAGCTGGCTTCTGTTATACAGGGTGACAAGTGTCCTCATTGTTCAAGTCAATGCCAGCTTTCTGTTTCTTTTGTAAGGAATCCTAACTCCTCTCCTTGGGATAGGGAAACTGAAAGACTCCATAAAAATCTGCTTCTGTTCCTTTTCTTGTTTCATTCTTGCTAGGACCTCCAATTCACACATGCCTGTGATGCAAATAGCGTTACGTTCTTGAACAGATGACATGTAAGGAAGGACCAGGTGAGAACTACCTGATGAAGCTATCATATGAACTTTCCAGACCATCAGAACTAGACATCTCCACAAGACCCCTAGCTCCAAGAATAACACCTGAGTCCTTGTCTTCATTCTAACTAGTTCCTGGGTACCAGACCATGATCCTCAGTAAAAACCCCAGACCCCAACCAAAGATAAGACCTCCTCCTTTCCAGAGCCTCCCAAATACTATCTGTACCTGCTCTCTTTCTCGACCTTCAATAAACTCTGCTTTTACCTCCCACTGGTCCACATTCGATGTCTATTCTGTAGGCAGCCAGGGATCCTCTTGGCTGGTCCTGCAGGACCCCTCGGGTCCTCGCACCTGGCCTGTAAGCATCATCCTGATATAGACAATTATTTTACAGTGTAGCAATTCTGAGTATATCTGCCTTTGTACCACTGTTCCAACACATTCATGTTTGGAAACACGCTTCAGATAACTTCCATAAGGACCCAAAGCATTCCAAATGGGCTCAAAATCTATTTTTGAGCCAACTTTCGTGATTCAGTGCTACCTTATTGATCAGATTTGAAAAGACCCTTTCCCAACATATTTTAAACTGAATTCCATATTTCTGAGATTTACCTGGCAGAGATCCTCTTTCTTAGCTAATAGTCTCAGGTTCACTTTTTCAGTTGTTGTGCCCTTGTGAGGTACTAGTCTGTAGAACTCAGTCATCATTTTTTGTAGTTGTTCTTCTGTTTCTCCATTTTTCAATGCGGCCTTTACCAGTAGGAGAACTCCCTCTGCCTTGCTCACCTTTAAATGGAAGATAGTATATGTTTATTAAAGCTCAATCTTGACCCTCAGAGAGAATGTGAAGGAACATGCGTAGAAACATCTAAAATGGTTGTTAGAGATGTCACAACTATTAGCTTTCTACTGGACACCAGCCAGAAAACCAGTGCCATGTTTACAAGGGATGTACACCGGAAATCTCCCAAATCAGGTGTAGCTTAACTAGAGGGAAACCAGAGCCTTCGCTGT
The DNA here is from genome assembly GCA_004023965.1 of Spilogale gracilis. NCBI lineage: Eukaryota > Metazoa > Chordata > Mammalia > Carnivora > Mephitidae > Spilogale > Spilogale gracilis. The sequence goes on from PITA01016728.1 coordinate 12,453, forward strand.
GTACTGTGAGCCTAGATCTATGCCCACATCTACATCCGTAGCTCTACCTACAACCACACCTCCACCTCCTTCTATTTCCGCAGAGAGAGGGGTACTGATGCGGCCACAAGAGACTTGCTTTTCACACAAGAAGTTTAGAAGGATGTGAGAATCACACTAGGCACAAAATCCAGCAGAATATGTTTCTAATTATACAAGTACTGTTTGGACCTCCCCCCAGAAAACCTTTTTCTCCCTGAAAGAAATGAGTCTAGCTCCATAGAGGAAACTGTACTATTTTACTACAAGAATGCAATTGCACAAGTGGTACCACTGGGAATATTTTCTTTCATTTGCTCTTTCAACCATATAAAATTTAGAAGGTATTTTCTGGAGGGCTGGAAGCGTCCCTGCCTTTCCCTGAAATGGTCACGAGTTATAAGACTGGGAAGCAGTGGCTCTGAGGTGGACGAGGGCCTGAGCGCCTGAGGACCAAGAGCAGCCCTGTCCCTCAGGCCTGCTAAAAACCTTGGGACCTGAAGGAGCAGGCCTCCCAATGTGCCAGCACCAAGAAGCGGAGCAGAGAGCAGCTCTTGGGTCTGTTATATGCATAAGAACATCTAGTTTTCTTGGAAGCTTGTTTTCCCCTCAGTGTTCTCAGTGTTTCCTTTTTCCAAGGTAAGAAAAAGCACGTCGGGAATACATCCAGAAACAGCTGGACCGGTGCCCAAACACATACGGTATTATTTACATTAATAAGCCAGAAAGCAGGTTTGTCAGGACAGACGTTCTGCCCCGAGGACACACATGACTCACATCATTGAGGCTGATCCTGTTCACAGGCTTGAGAAGCATGTGCTCCAGGTGGCCGAGAGCTTCTGCCCAAACCATCTCCACCAAATCGCTCACTTCTTTGCTCAGAGTGCTTGAATTTATTACCTCCTCCAAAAGCAACTGCAACAACAAAGTTAAAAAAAAAAAAACAAACACCAACAGAAGGTTCATTAGTGGGTTAATTTAAAACAGAGGAGAGAAAAGAAATCATCGCAGCCAAGAGACTGATAATTCTCTGTGCCTCACTTCCTCCCTACACTCTATTTCCCCTTTCTCTTTTACTCCCACTTTCTTTCTTTCTGCCTTTTCCTTCATTCTGTAAGTTTCAGGCCTGCCAGTGGCATCAAAGTTTAAGTGGCATTAAGAGTTACGGACCCCTGACTCTTGGCCTGGGTTATAATGAAATCTTTTAAAAGCCATGGGGCTTTGCTGCTGAAGCAAACAGGAGGTTTCGTGGCTCATCCGAGAAGCACCCAGCTCCCACACCCGCCGGTGAGTTTACTTCTCTTCTTCTTAACTCTGACTCTTCTCTCTTGGGAGGTTTTTACTTGTTGTAAAGAAAACACTTCTATTAAAAACATTCAGTGTGGGGCGCCTGGGTGGCTCAGTTGGTTGAGCGACTGTCTTCGGCTCAGGTCATGATCCAGGAGACCCGGGATCGAGCCCCACACTGGGCTTCCTGCTTCAGAGGGAAGCCTGCTTCTCCCTCTCTCACTCCCCCTGCTTGTGTTCCCTCTCTGGCTGTGTTTCTCTCTGTGAATTAAATAAAATCTTAAAAAAAGAAAAATACATTCAGTGGGAGGGGGAAATGGGATGGAGGCCGCATCGGGCTCTCTGCTCAGCAGGGATCCTGCTTCCTCCTCTGTCTCTGTCTGCCTCTCTGCCTACTTGTGATCTCTGTCAAATAAATAAAATCTTAAAAAAATTAAAAAATAAAAAATATTCAATCAATCACACATAATAGCACATAGAAATCAGTCTTACGCCTTGCAGTTTTTCAGATGCTAATTGGGTTGCTTCGGGTGTAAAATGTTCTCTTAGCAGGAATCCTTGTTTCTTCAGCTCTTCAATGTAATTTTCATAGTATTCACTTGCATCTGCAGAGGTTTTCTTTACAGAGAACTTTCTAGTCTGAATTATAGTGTGAAGCAAATGTTAGGATGCGAGGATACAGTCACTTATTAACCTACAATCTTTATTGAAAACCTCCTATGCAGCATGGGGAAATGGAATGTAAATAAGGCTTTGGATCCCTGCCATGAAGGTGTTGATTAACCAGTTTTTTCAAAGAATTACTTAAATCTTCAGTTCTTCACAAAATTGCCCAACACGTGAAAGTAAAAGGAGAAAAGCCTGAGCAGGCACAGCAGGCAGGAGAGACGCATTTGATTCACAGAGAGTCACTCAGACGTCTGTTCAGAGACTACATACTCTTCCTTTACATACTGGTCTGATAAGTTTTGAAGTCTGGCATTAAAGCTTTTTGGAAATGAGAAAAATAAATCAGGGGAGGCCAGAAAGGGAAAACACCTGAGAAATGAGGTACTGTTAGGGACGAGCACACAGTCAAAATGAACCGATAGCGACCAGCCAGGAGAAAGGCAGCAGAGCTCTTAGTCATGCAAATAATGCGAAGGCAAGGGGCAAGGTTCCTCTGGATCGGCACAACCTGCCGGTTCCCTTCCAGCCTGCCCACGGGTGTGGCATTTGTCGGCTTTCCTGGGAATCCTTGCCCTGGAGTGAGCAGTTGTCCCAAAGTCATTAACCTCAGAGAATGTGGAGTCTAGCCCCACCTGGGGCCTGTGGGTGTTGGCCAAGCCCCCCCCCCTCCCCCGGGGCTCGGCAGTGTGTGGCCCCAGGGGTAGGGCGAGCCGCCCCACCCATGACCCCATATACTGCCCTCCTGAACTGGCCACTAGCAGGGCGCCTCTGAAACATGGAGAAAAGAAGCATATCATGTTTAAGTTACTACATTTAAGAAGGTAGAGTTTAATATGATTTTGGAATATTTCCATGAGACGTTTTTAATGAGAGAGAGAGGCAAGCCAGAAAAGTCTCTTCTGCAGGACAGCTCTTTCGGTGTTGGTTAAGCGGAGGACAATTTCTATCAAAGTGAAGAGACTCGCCCGAGGAGCCCTCTACTTAAGTTCTCAGACTCAGGCCTGCCAAGGGAGGAAGGCACCCAGGGTTACTGGGAGAGAGGAAGGCTCTCGGGATACTAAGCAGGAGGGGACATGGTCGCCTATGCAGCCTTATTGTTTTCTTTGTCAGTAAAGAAAAACAATTATAACATGTTCTATCATGGTTTTCAACTTGATGTTTCCTTACTTTTTATCCACACAACTAAACCCTCCACAGAATACAGTACACATTTTGGGGTAAAGATTAACAAAACCCTTTCTCCTACTTAGACACTTTGACTTGGAGCGGCTTTTTGTATCTGTTCTCATGGAAACTTGAAAAGGCAAGCTTGAGTAATGGCCACTTCTCATTAATAAATTACATCAGGACTGGGAGTTCAGTGAATGGAATGGTGGGCGGACCTGACCCTTGGACTTCCCCAACAGCAATGAAGTAAGCAATGGTACTTCCCTTTGAGTATCTTGAACTCAGAGCCCTGTGATAACAGGTTGGGCTCCTGTGCCAGGGCTTCTGAGTCAGGTGGACCGTGCACCCGGCAGCGGGCAGTCTCCTTCCTGGCACCAGAGCTGACAGCTCCAGTGGGAGCAAAGCCAGAAGCGCCCAGAGGCCCGGGTGCAATGCTGTGAGGACCGCTCCCACCGAGGAGAGCCTGTGTACCCTGAGGCTGCTGTTTCCTGCCTGGAAATCTGTCTACCCAGAAGACACCCTGACAGGGTGGCAGCATTTGCTCTGAATTTTAAGTATTCTGAATTTATTTTTGTTTCAGAATAGTTTCAGTTTGGAACCATGCTCTTGGCTTCCCCGTGTAGCCTTCCCCGTGCTTCTGCAAACCTTTCCTTGCCATTTCTGAGCCTACAATACTTCCGAGCACGTTTTAGTATCAATTCTGTCCCCATGGATTACATCCCTGGTGGTGATCTCTGAGGAGCAGGGTTTGAAGTGATTTTTATCTTTGGCCTCCAGGAGCTTGGCTGGTATGTAGCAGGTACTTAACTAAGTGTGTGAATGGATTGCTTTTAGCAGAGCATGCATTAGTAAAGCTCCCCACGAGACTCAGCACGGGAGTAGTGACTCAGGACATCACCTGCACCCAGCAAATGTTTCCCTCTGACAAGCAAGAACCTTGTGTTGTTCCAGTCCGAGCACTGCTCTCACCCTCCTCCCCTCACCTGCCATATTCCAATGGAGAATATGTTTCTACCTTTCAAAATTATTTATTAGGTTACAAGGTTAACAGATTGGCCAGTTCGTTGACCAACGTTAAGGAAACTAGGTGTGGACAGGGCAGATAAGCACACCGGAGTCAGTATAAAGATCATTACCTTACGGTGCCTGGGCAGCAGTTGGTTACGGGGCTGACTCCTGGTTTTGGCTCAGGTCATATCCCAGGGCTGTGAGATCCAGCTCTGCACTGGGCTCTGGCTCTCTCACCCTCTCACCCTGCCCCCCATGCACCCTCTCTCAAATCAATAAATAAATCTTAAAAAAAATAAAGACCATTACCTTCAGGCCATTGGCCAAGAGGAAGTGTGCAGATATGAGAAAGGCGGGGTACCTGGGGTCCTGGGAGCTCTGTAGCTCGACCACCGCCACCTCCTTGCCCCCCTCTGCTGCGACCTGGAAAACAGGCTGTGCCTTCAGAAGCTGCCTCCACCCGGTGACAAACCACACACACCGCGTCAGAACGCCAATTATAAAACCAACACCAGTTCATGTGCACATATAATTTGGAAAACACAGAAAGTATAAAGAAAAAATAAAAATTACCTGAAATCATACTATAGATATATAATTATTATTTATATTTTGGTATGTTTCCTACTGGCATTTTTACTATAGATATATCTGTATATGTTTAAACTGTACCACTTTTTATATTTTCCTTTATCACAGAGGAAATGTTATTTTCAAGTTATATTTTATTAAAATATCTAAAATATATAAATGGAGCATCATTTTGAATGCTAGGGTTTTCACTTATATGATACTGGAGAAATAATTTCCTCTTTTTCTTTTTAATGAGTAGTCATGAAAATTCAACATAATGTAAATACTTAGTGTCAAAACTACTCTTAAAGGGGCGCCTGGGTGGCTCAGTTGGTTGGGCAACTGCCTTCGGCTCAGGTCATGATCCCGGAGACCCGGGATCGAGTCCCACATCGGGCTCCCTGCTCGGCGGGAAGCCTGCTTCTCCCTCTCTCACTCCCCCTGCTTGTGTTCCCTCTCTGGCTGTGTTTCTCTCTGTCAAATAAATACATAAAATCTTTAAAAAAAAAAAAAAACTACTCTTAAAAACACCAGAGACTGGGGCGTCTGCATGGCTCAGTTGGTTAAGCAACTGCCTTCAGCTCAGGTCATGATCCCGGAGACCTGGGATCAATGTCGAGTCCCACATTGGGCTCCCTGCTCGGCAGGAAGCCTGCTTCTCCTTCTCTTACTCCCCCTGCTTCTGTTCTCTCTCTGGCTGTGTTTCTTTCTGTCAAATAAATAAAATCTTTAAAAAAAAATAAAGTCATGTTAATATTTTGTACTGTTTATATACTTTTATAATAAAAACACTAAGAAGTTAAACATTAAATTTTAAATATAAAATTTTCTTGATTATTAAAAATTAGCTTATATATTAAGAAATATTTATTCAGGATATGCACAATTTTCCAAAACAATGAGAAAATTACAAACTAGGAAAAGTAATCAGTAGACAGTCGGTTTGTTTGTTTTAAATACAAATCAGACTCTTACTTTTTCCAAGGTATTATATTTTGCAACTTCAAAGTCTTGTGGAAAATGAGGAATTTCAGAATTTTCTTTATCAAACCTGAAATTTGTATAATAAAATTTTAACATTAAAATGGGCTTTTAGATAAAACAGAATTTTCATAAAGTTTTCTTACATGTCTCCTAATTACATACAAAATACATTTTAAGTCCCTAATGCCTCCTCAGATAGTCTGAAAATGGTTAAAAGTCTTGTGTAATGAGCTGGATTCCTCCTCTGGATAACTCCAGAGCTCTGATGCCAAATACTGAGGGTCTGCCTTGGAAGGTGGGGCGGCATGAACAGAGGCGGAGGCGTAGGAGAAGCAGGCCAGTGCACTGGAGAGAGCCCCGACCCTAGCAGATGCAGGTGACCTGCGCTCTCCTGGCTCTGACCCTGAAGCCACGTCAATCAGGCAGCCTCGCACCAGAGACTCTCTGCACTATAGTTAACCCTCCCGGCCCTTTAAAATAAAGATGTCAGATTTCTCACAATCTGTACTTTTATTTTTGATACTTGTTGTCTTTTAACACTACTGTTAATAAAATAAGGCTCAATGTGATGCTTAATTGCCACTACAATTTTGGGTATGCTTTACATGAAGCCATATAGAACTGTAGCCTCGGGGCACCTGGGTGACTCAGTCATTAGCCTCTGCCTTCGGCTCAGGTCATGATCCCAGGGTCCTGGGATGGAGGCCCACATCAGGTTCCCTGCTTCTCCATCTCCCTCTGCTGCGCCCCCTGCTTGGGTTCTCTCTGTGTCTGTCTCTACATCTCTGTCAAATAAGTAAATAATAATAATAATAATAATAATAAAATGAACTGTAGCTTCATATACTCCATTTGCAGAAGGTTGTCACTATTTCCATTTTTTGACATATTAGGTAGGGAGTAAGGAACAGTCTCAGCTCTAAAGGCTTCTTGGTAAGGTAGCAGGGTAAGCAGACGGCCCAGATCTCATCTCCAGTGCCTTTTCTTTTTTAAAATCAATCTAACAATTATGTCCCCTCACATAATACTAAGATGGAAATAACTATTACTATACTAGTTGAAGGAAAAAGTCTTAAAAAATAGAAGCCTGAGGGCGCCTGGGTAGCTCAGTTGGTTAAGCAACTGCCTTTGGCTCAGGTCATGATCCTGGAGACCCGGGATCGAGTCCCACATCGGGCTCCCTGCTCAGTGGGAAGCCTGCTTCTCCCTCTCTCAGTTCCCCTGCTTGTGTTCGTTCCCTCTCTGGCTGTGTTTCTCTGCGTCAAATAAATAAAATTAAAAAAAAAAAAATAGAAGCCTGGAAATAGAGAAGCAAGATAAATGAAAATACTACAAAAAAACATGATGTATGAATACCATTTTAAAACTGAGCAACTGACTTTAGTTCAGGTGGTGATCTCAAGAGTCGTCGGGCTCTCTGCTTTCGGGGAGTCTGCCTGTCCTTCTTTCTCTCCCTCTGCCCCTCCCTCCTGCTCACTCTCTCTGTCTCTCTCTCAAATAAATAAATAAAATCTTTTAAAAAAACCCCAAAAAACAAAACCTGTGCTTGAGGTTTACAAAACATTTTGCAAACTGAGTCTTAATGATCAGAAGTGGATTACTCTGGGGACGCCTGGGTGGCTCAGTTGGTTAAGCATCTGCCTTCAGCTCAGGTCATGATCCTAGGGTCCTGGGACTGAGTCTTGCTTCAGGCTTCTTGTTCAGTGGGGAGCCTGCTTCTCTCTCTGTCTGCCGTCCCCCTGCTTGTACTCTATCTGGCAAATAAATAATCTTCTAAAAAATAAATGTAGCTTACTCTGTGAATTGCACAGTGTTTTCCTTCTCCACAAAGTTGTCCAGGGATGGATCATCTGTTGTCACTTCTAGAACAAAAACAAAACATTTGCTTACTACTCAAAGACTTATTAAAATTATTAACAATAAATCCTGGAATTTTTAAGATTCTTGAATATAGATCATACTTACCATGTTATTCTTTTTTTAGAAAGATGTCCTTAAATTAACTAGAGTAATTGGTGATCTAAGGATAGTACAAGTGGGACAAGAAGGTAGATAAAAGTAAAAGATAGTGAGATTATAATTTCATTTTAATAGCCATGTGAGGAAAAGTTGTGTTATCTGTATTATTTGAAACTCATTGATGGATATACAATTTCAAATATTTTTCTCTTCTGAAGATTATGGTGAGCATGGTTATGAAATGCATTTCTAGTATGCTTCAGGGTCAAAATGAGTTCCCCAATGTCATCATGTCACAAACAAAGGACCTGAGGATGTTCTAGCTTAGAAGAGGGAAATTTGAGAACTCCTATGTGAAGCCATAAAATTTTTGCTTCATATTTTTCTCATAAGAGAAGTATAACACTGTCTATAGCATTATGATATATAGGAATAACTTCTTTTATGCAAGGATTTCTTTCCAGTTTTAATCATGTTATCAAAACTTGAAAGGGTGTCAAGGTATTTGCAGTAATTCTGAATCTGATTTTATCACTCTGGATATTGAAAAACATATTCAATGTAAAAGCAGTATACCATCCCATCTATTTCATTTTAGCTACCATTTTCTGAGAGAGAGAAAGTCTGATGATAGCATTTTTGGACAATCATTTGTCTAAAGAGGCTGCACCATGCAGAAACATTGATTTCTAGAACTCCTAAAAATAATACAATTTATATATACAATATGATATCTAACATATATCATGTGCTTACCATAAATTATTTATCAGAACTGCTTCGCATTAGATATGTCTCATGAAGAGGTTATTTCCCTATGTCCAAAGGCTTGTTTCTTAACCAAATTCTAAAATAAAACCTGGGTTTATAAAGAGATATGTTTCTTTTTGAGAGATCATCTTTTGGAAGGATGATCTCTTTCTGTTTTTAGCAAAATGCTAGTCATAAAATTTCCAGTCATTAAATTACCATAATTTTTTAACACAAAGTTATCCTCCCAGATAAAGTTACACATCAAGTTTTCTGAGATTATCAGTGTTTTTGTAGTCTTTCTGAATCTGATCACACTAGATTGGATATTGAGAAATCTATTCCTATTGCTAAAGTAGTTTTTGTTCTTCACTATTTGGCTGCTCATTTTCTGGGATTAAAAGTTTGATAATTTTTATGATATGTCTAGATAATTATTTGACTATACTGCCTTTGATAAACAGAATGTTTACCGTAGCATCTGTAATATATTAAGTGCTTAATATAAAATACTTACCAGAACTGCTTGCCTTTTGACAAAGAGGTGGTGTGATGTCCAGTGCCTTATTAGGATCATAATTCATTACATCCAAGAGCCTCCTTTCTTTGATAGAGTTCCATATAAAATCTGGGTTTATAATATGGATATGGTTCTTTTGGATGGACTTCAGTTGATACTGGCTCAGAACGTCAGCATTGTCTAAGATTATATGTGTGCACTTAGAAAAAAAGAATCAATTCATTACGTACTTGTAAAAACAAAATCTAAATAAATGACTTGTATCTGTGACTTTCACCCTTAAAAGTCTTTTTTTATTAAGTTCAATTAGTCAAGATGTAGTACGTCATTAGTTTTTGATGTAGTGTTCAATATTCATTAGTTGCATATAATACCCACTGCTCATCAGATAATATGCCCTCCTTAATGCCATTCACTCAGTACCCCACCTCCCACCCTCTGGCTTCTGCAACCCTCAATTTGTTTCCTGGAGTCCAGAGTCTCTCATGGTTTGTCTCCCTCTCTGATTTCTTCCCATTCAGTTTTCCCTCCCTTCCCCTATGGTCCTCCGTGCTATTCCTTATTATGTTCCATATATTAGTGAGACCATGTGATAACTGTTTCACTGCTTGACATATTTCACTTAGCATAATACCCTCCAGTTCCATCCATGTTGATGCAAATGGTGGGTATTCATCCTTTCTGATGGCTGAGTAATATTCCATCATATATATGTATCACATCTTCATTATCCATTCATTTGTTGAAGCACATCTTGGCTCCTTCCACAGTTTGGCTATTGTGTAAACTGCTTCTATGAACACTGCGGTGCATGTGTCCCTTCTTTTCACTACATCTTTATCTTTGAGGTAAAAACCCAGTAGTGCAATTGCTGTGTCATACGGTAGCTCTATTTTTAACTTCTTGAGGAACCTCCATACTGTTTTTCAGGTAGCTGTATCAGCTTGCATTCCCACCAATGGTATAAGAGGGTTTCCCTTTCTCCATTCCTCACCAATATTTGTTGTACTCCTCTAGGATTTTGATGGATTCCTGTCTCACATATAGGTGAGTTTATCTTTGTGTGTGGTGTAAGAGAATGGTCCAGTTTCCTTCTTCTGCATGTGGCTATCCAATTTTCCCCACCACCATTTATTGAAGAGACTGTCTTTTTTCTATCGGATATTCCTTCCTGCTTTGTTGGATTAGCTGACCATAGAGTTGAGGGTTTGTTTCTGGGCTCTCTATCCTGTTCCATTGATCTATGTGTCTGTTTTTGTGCCAGTACCATGCTGTCTTGATGATCACAGCTTTGTTATATAGCCTGAAGTCAGGCATTGTGATGCCTCCAGCTTTGGTTTTCTTTTTCAACATTCCCCTGGTGATTGGTGTCCTTTCTGGTTCCATACAAATTTTAAGATTGTTTGTTCCAGTTCTATGAAAAATGTCAATGGACTGCATTGAAGGTGTAGATTGTTCTGGATAGCATGAACATTTTATCAATGTTTACTCTTCCAATCCATGAGCATGGGATGCTTTTCCATCTCTTTGTGTCTTTTTCAATTTCTTTCATAAGTGTTCGATAGTTTCTGAAGTACAGATCCTTTACCTCTTTGGCTAGGTTTATTCCTAGATAGCTTATGGTTTTGGTGCATTTGCAAATGGAATCATTCCTCAGTTTCTCTTTCTTCAGACCCATTGTTAGTATATAGAAATGCAACTGATTTCTATGCAATGATTTTGTATCCTGCCACATTGCTGAATCACTGTATGAGTTCTAGCAATTTTGGGGTGGAGTCTTTGGGTTTTCCACATAAAGTATCATGTCATCTGCAAAGAGGGAGAGTTGGGCTTCTTAGATAATTTGAATGACTTTTATTTCTTTTCTTTTTATTTTAAGATTTTATTTATTTATTTGACAGAGAGATCACACATAGGCAGAGAGGCAGGCAGACAGAGAGGAGGAAGCAGACTCCCTGCCGAGCAGAGAGCCAGATGCAGGCCTTGATCCTAGGACCCTGAGATCATGACTTGAGCCGAAGGCAGAGGTTTAACCCACTGAGCCACTCGGGCACCCCTTTTATTTCTTTTTGTTGTCTGATTGCTAAGGCTAAGACTTCTAATACTATGCTGAACAGCTTTGGTGAGAGTAGGCATCCCTGTTGTGTTCTTGATGTTATGGGAAAAGCTCTCAGTTTTTCCCAGTGAGACTGATATTCACTGTGGGCTTTTCATAGATGGCTTTTATGATATTAAGGTATGTTCCCTCTATCCCTGTACCTTGAAGAGTTTTAATCAAGAAAGGATGCTGGGGAGCCTGGGCAGCTCAGTGGGTTAATGTTCATGAGGGATATATGTAATTCTCCTTTTTGATGGGGTCTTTGGTTTTGGAATCAAGGTAATTCTGCCTTCATAGAATGAGTTTGGAAGTTTTCCTTCCATTTCTATTTTTTGAAACAGCTTCAGTAGAATAGGTATTCCTCCTCCTCCTCCTCCTTCTTCTTCTTTTTCTTCAGATTTTATTTATTTGACAGAGAGAGAGACAGCAAGAGCAAGAACACAAGCAGGGGGAGTCGAAGAGGGCTAAGCAGGCTTCCTGTTGAGCAGGGAGCCCAATGTGTCGCTCAGTTCCAGGACCCTGGGATCATAGCCTGAGCCAAAGGCAGATGCTTAATGACTGAGCCACCTAGGCACCCCTCTTCTTTTAATGTCTGGTACAATTCCCCTGGGAAGCCATGTGGCCCTGGACTCTTGTTTTTTTGGGAGGTTTTTGATTACTGCTTCAATTTCCTTTCTGGTTATTGGTCTGTTCAGGTGTTCTACCTCTTCCTGTTTGTCTCGGTAGTTTATAAATTTCCAGGAATGCATCCATTTCTCCCAGACCGTCTAATTTGTTGGCATATAGTTGCTCATATGTTCTAACAATTACTTGTATTTCCTTGGTATTGGTTGTGATCTCTCCTCTTTCACTCGTGATTTTGTTAATTTGGGTCCTTTCTCTTTTCTTTTGGATACATCTAGCCAGAGGTTTATCTATCTTAATTCTTTCAAAGAACCAGCTCCTAGTTTTGTTGATCTGTTCTACTGTTCTTCTGGTTCCTGTTTCATTGATTTGTGCTCTAATATGTACTATTTCTCTTCTCCTGTTTGGTTTAGGCTTTATGTGCCACTCCTTCTCCAGGTCCTTTATGTGTAAGGTTAGCTTGTATATATAAGATTTTTTGAGAGTGGTTTGGACTACTACATACTTCCCTCTTAGGAACATTTTGCAGTACCCCATAAGTTTTGAATTGATGTGTTTTCATTTTCATTAGTTTGCATGCATTGCTTAATTTCCTGATTGACCTATTCATTCTTTAGCTGGATGTTCTTTAACCACCAAGTATTTGAGTTTCTTCCAAATTTCCCCTTGTGATTGAGTTCCAGTTTCAAAGCATCATGGTCTGAAAATATGCAGGGAATGACTCAGTCTTTTAGTACCAGTTGAGACCTGATTTGTGAGCCAGTATATGATCTATTCTGGAGAATGTTCCATGTGCACTGGAGAAGAATGAGTATTTTGCTGTTTTAGGATGGAGTGTTCTGTATAGATCTGTGAAGTCCATCTGGGCCAGTGTGTCATTAAAAGCCCTCATTTCTTTATTGATCTTCTGCTTAGATGATCTGTCCATTGCTGTGAGTGGGGTGTGGAAGTCCCCTACTATTAATGTATTATTATCAATATGCTTTTTTACTTTGGATATTATTTGGTTTATATAATCAGCTGCTCTCACATTGGAAGCATAGGTATTTTCAATTGTTAGATTTTCTTGTTGGATAGGCCTTTTGAGTATGATATAGTGCTCCTCTACATCTCTTACTACAATCTTTGGTTTAAAATCTAATTTGTCTGATATGAGGATTGCTACTCCAGCTTTCTTTTGAAGTCCATTGGCAAGGAAAATAGTTCTCCATCCCTTCACTTCTAATCTGGAGGTGTCTTTAGGTTCAAGTTAGTCTCTTGCACACAGTATATGGATGGGTCCTGCTTTTTTAATCCAATCTGATAGCCTGTGTCTTTTGAAGGGAGCGTTCAGCTTGTTTCTAGTCAGAGTAACTACTGTAAGATAGGAATTTAGTGACATTGTATTACATGCAAAGTCCCTGTTTCTGTAGATTGTCTCTGTTACTTTCTGGTCTATGTTGCTCTTGGGGTCTTTCTTTGCTTATAGTATCCCCCTTAATATTTCTTATAGGGTGGCTTGATTGGTCACATATTCTTTCAGTTTCTGTCCTGGAAACTCTGTCTCTCCTTCCATTCCAAAAGACAGCTTTGCTGGATAAATATTCTTCGCTGCATGCTCTTCTCATTTAGTATCCTGAATATATCTTGCCAACCCTTCTGGCCTGTCTGATTTCTGTGGATAGGTCTGTTATTCTGATCCTCCCTCCATATGCAAGGAATCTCCTCTCCCTAGCTGCTCTCAGCATAGCTTCTTTGGCTCTAAGATTTGCAAGCTTCACTATTATAGGTCAGGATTTTGATCATTTTTATTGATTTTGGGAGGGTTCCTCTCTGCCTCTTGGATATGAGTGCTGGTTTCCTTTCCCAGGTTAGGGAAGTTCTCAGCCATGATTTGCTCCAATATACCATCTAGCCCTCTCTCTCTTTCCACACCCTCTTGGATCCCAATGATTCTGACATAGGTTCTTTTCATTACATCATTAAATTCTCGAAGCCTTTCTTCGTGGGCTATTAGTTGTTTTTTTTCTTTTCCTCAACTTACTTCCTTTCCATCGGTCTGTCCTCTATATCACTAATTTTCTCTTCTGCCTCACTGACCTAGTTGTTAAGAGCATCCAATTTAGACTGCATCTCATTCATAGCATTTTTAAATTTGGCCTGATTTGATCTCATTTACAACCTTGGAGATTCTGTATTGTCATTTATACTTTTTTCAAGCCTAGCTATTAACTTTATAATTGCTATCCTGAATTCTAATTCTGACATCTTGCTTACGTCCATATCAATTAGTTTTGTGGCATAGAACATTGCCTCTGGTTCTTTCCTCTGTTGTGAGTTCTTCCTTCTAGTCATTCTGCCCAGGAACAATGGGTGAGTGAATGAACAGAGTCCAAAATATCGACCATGGTCCAAAATGCACCCTAGAAAAAAATCTGAAGAGGTTGGATGCCACTGCAGAAAAGCAAACAAAACAATATGAACCAAAACAATAAAAAAAGGTGGGGTGGGAGAGACTATAATCTCACAGGGTGGACAAAGCGAGGTCATCTTCTTGCTCCTGATTGAATTCTCTGTGTTAGAAGACACTGCATCCAAAAATTGTAAGGAAGGCAAAGTTTATATATTTAAAATTGGATAGAGTGAAAAAAGGAGTAGAATGAGGCATAAATCTATAAAATGTAGATGCAAGAAAAAAAGTTAAAAAGCAACTTAAAAAAAAAGCAACTTAAAAACATAAGTTGGTAAAATAAGAATCTAGCTGAAAGAAGAAAAAGATTTAAAAAAATGTAAAATTTTAGACTGAAGGATAAACAAATCATGAGGCAACATCTGGAGCTCAATGTATTGTTTTCCCCTGGCTCTGGGGTTTTACCATCCTATGGGACCTATAAGCTTGTTATCCATCTGTTCTTAGGTCTGTCTTCTGGGGAGGGGTCTGCTGTTCTGCTTCTCAGGCATCTTTTCCTGGGTGGAGTTGCCCCACCCCTTGTCAGGGCTCAGGTGAGCTGGTTGTCTGTGTGGCTTTTGTTCCCTGGTAGCTTTCCACACCTCTTTCAGAGAGTTGGCAAAAACGGCCATGTCAGGATCTCTGGCCCAGAGCAACGAGATCATGGTCCCCTTCTTCAATAAACCCTCCACGTCAAACTACCTCCACTTCTATGTGCATCAAGCCCACAGACTCCTGGAGTTCATCCCCACTGCAATTCTCCCGGGGGCATCCCCAGTGTCTGCATGCCATACTTCATTTTGTGTTTTTGCAACTGCAAGTGGTTGTAGGCTCACACAGACCCTGCTCTGCTGCTCCCAGGTCACAGCTGGGTGCCATTCTCCTCTCCTTTCTGGGGCCATCAGTGCCCTGAGACCTGTTGCCCAGTCGTGGGCACAGCCTCTGTGTGCCACACTCCACAGAATCTGGCAATTCACACCCACTTCAATTCTCCCAAGGTATGTTCTAGGGGTCCCCAAGCCTCACTGCGCTTTATGTCTTTGTGACTGTGGGCTCATGGACTGTGGGCTCATGTACAGACCCTTTTCCATTGCTCCCAGGTAATGGTTGGATGTTATCCTATTCTCCTTGCTGGGGCCACTGCTACTGTTGCCCAGTTCATGGGAGCAGCTGTTCTGTCTCTCCCAGGAGATGTGAAACAGCCCACATGTTCCAGTCCTTTTCACGGTGCTCAGGCAAAGAGGAGCAGTCTCCCTACTGGCCTAGCTCATGATTTATGGTGACCAGAGCTGAGATCCCTTCTGGGATCTCTGGCCTTAACCTGTTTCCCTGCTCCACTGTTTGGGCACCCTATTGGATCAGGCACCCCTATTCTTTCTGTGTCTCCTGGGATCCCGAGACCACAATGACCCACCTGGAATTCTGCTTTTTCTTTTCTTTTCTTTTTTTAATATTTTATTTATTTGACAGAGAGAAACACAGCTAGAGAGGGAATACAAGCACAGGGACTGAGAGAGGGAGAAGCAGGCTTCCCACCGAGCAGGGAGCCCGATGTAGGGCTCGATCCCGGGTCTCCAGGATCATGACCTGAGCCGAAGGCAGTCGCTTAACCAACTGAGCCACCCAGGCGCCCCTGGAATTCTGCTTTTTCATCCCCTGTGTCCCTTTAAGAAATCTGCTCACTAGAGCAGATTTCGAAGAGTTCCAATTTTGCACTGCAGTGTTATATCACTTTCCAGCAGCCAGTTTATGGAAGGTCCCTCTCCACTCCATTTATCTTAAGATATTTCCCCACAGATTCACAATTCCACATCTCCTACCTTGCAAAAAACAATTGTATTCCCGCTTGTGGAGTTCCAGATATATTTTCTTACATCTCAGGCTGAATTTGTATGTGTTCAGAATCGTTTCACAGATATCCTGCTAAATTTGAGGGACTAGTTCCCTACTCTGTCGCCATCTTGCCCCCTTGCCCTAGAATGCTCACCCTTAAAAGTCTTGGAAGATAATTTGTAGTAATCTTTCTCAGACTTCTAAAACTCTTACAAATAATATAATTTTTAGTTAAATGAAAGCTTAGAAAATCAACAGTTTTTAAAGACTATGGGTAGGGATATACCATAATTGATTAACCAACCCTAGAGGTTATTTCCACTCCTTTTTCACTCCTTTAAACAATGCTGTGCTGACATCTTCATGTACACATATTTGTACACTTGTTCAATTGTTTTCTTAGGAGTGGAATGAGAGATTCAAAAGGTATTCCTTATTTATTTAACTGGTTAAGTTGTAATTTTATTAACTTATTTTGGAATAAATAGTACATGCACATTGTAGAGTATCTACAAAGTAAAATAATAATAATAAATTAACATATTTCATACCATTGTTCCCAGTTTGTCTCCCCAGAGGCATCTGTTGTAACTTGTTTCTGGAGTATCCTTCTAGAGCTACTCTACACATAGGCAACACACATATAAGTACACAGTCCTATTTTTAGTCACAAATGGCAGCATACTAAACATGCTTTTCTGAACCTGCTTTTCCAGTTAACAATCCATCTTGAATCTCATTCCTCAATAATACATAGCTCTCTCTTAATACCTGCCATGCACATTTCAAAAGTTTATATACACTGGCAACATAACTTCCAAAAAGTGTATACTCACAGTATGTGGGAATATCTGAAAATGAGAGACCATGTTGGCATTCTTTACCCAGAAAATAAACTGAGAAGGCATAACTGGCATTAATTATTCATCCATCCACAGAAATGGAAACAGGCAAGTAAGGAAAGCTGTATTAAGGGATGTATATACAGTTCTGCCTAAATTGGAGGTGAACAGGGACATTCCATTTCTGATAATCACAGGCAAACTACTAAATGCCAAAAGCACCCAGGATCTAGCTAGAGTTGAACATACTTCACAGAACAAACCAGACTCATGGTCAGCAAGCCCCCAGGATGTGGTCCAGGAAGGGGCAGGTTAAGCCACCAATCTTAAACTGTCAGACCTACAATTCATTTCAAGAGAGGGAGTAGCTTCCTTCGGTCTTTAAATAAACAAAGCAAGCAGTACAAGCTGTACAAGCAGTTACAATCAGTTTACATGATCTTCTTTGTCCCCTGAGTCACACTGTACAGTGACACTCAGGGATGACATACTAGGGAGTGATCAGATAGACTGCTTTTTGCAAATGCTGTACACCATCACTTTTCTCCTTTGAGAACAGATTTGGCTGGTCTGTAATTATTTCTGTTTAGGTCTTCCACTGTCCTCTAATAACCTCTGATTCACAAGGTATGTGGGATTTCCCTAGAGCTCAGGGGAATGGAGAAAAGGTGGACATGTGGTCTCCCCTCCTCTGTTTTTCTCCAGCCCAACTTCCCTGTTAATTATGACATAATTTCACCTGCCTTTGGTGACTTTCTCCTGGCCAATTTTCTCTTCTAACCACGACCCATTCTCCCTTTTAAAAAAAGATATTGATTTATTATTTTAAGTATGCTCTATGCCCTACATGGGGCCTGAACTCAAGATCCCGAGATCAAGAGTTTCATTCTCTTCCCACTGAACCAGCCAAGCACCCTGACCTATCCTCCCTGAATGCACAGTTTATTTATCACACAGTTCTTACAAAATTTGCAAATACCTGAGGGTTTAATGAAAAGGAAAAATTTCCACCATTCTCCTTAATGTCATTTTGTAGCTTTTTCTTCTGTTCACGAGGTAAGTGCTTGACTTTCAAACAGAAGTTACAATTTGCAAAGATCCTCACAGTCATCCTGTAGGAAAAAAAGTTTTAAGTCACAGTTTTAAAGAATTTTCAATGGAATATTACTCAACCATCAAAAAGAACGAAATCTTGCCATTTGCAATGATATGGATGGAACTAGAGGGTATTATGCTAAGTGAAATAAGACACAGAAAGACAAATACCATATGATTTCACTCATATGTGGAATTTAAGAAACAAAACAGAAGAACATTGGAGAAGGGAAGGAAAAATAAAATTAAAACAGAGGGGGCAAATCATGAGACTTAAAAAAAAAAGATTTTATTTATTTATTTGAAAGAGAGGATCTTCAGGAGACTCCATGTGGAGCACAGAGCCTGGTGCAGATCTTTATCCCAAGACCCCAAGATCATGACCTGAACCAAAATCAAGAATCAGATGCTTAACTGACTGAGCCACCGAGGCCACCCCAGCCATAAGATACCCTTAATATAGAGAAATAACTGACAGTTGCTGGAGGGGAGATGAGGTAACTGGGTGATGGGCATTAAGGGGGGCACTGGGTGTCAGATGCAACTGATGAATCATGAAATTGTACCCCTGAAACTAGTAATCAGTACATGTTAATGAAATTGAATTTATATAATAAATAAATAAATAAACCACAATATAATCAAATTATGGTGATCTGTGGAAAAAAATAAAATAAAGGGTTCTCTTTTCACTGAATATAAATGACTGTGCATCCAGAATTGTTCTACATGCAAACTGTGTGACACTGGGCATTTTTTTTTAAGATTTTATTTATTTATTTGGCAGAGAGAGAGATCAGAGGCAGGCAGAGAAAGAGGGGGAGGCAGGCTCCCTGCTGGGCAGAGAGCCCAACGTGGGACTCGAAGCCAGGATCCTGAGATCATGACCTAAGCCTAAGGCAGAGGCTTAACCAAATCTGAGCCACCCAGGTGCCCTGGGCATTATTTTAAAAAGACATATTGCAGTCATTTTTAATTACAAAAATTGAACAGTGATCAAACTTGTAGTAAGTACGTTGGTTTTGGAATCATTTCTAGCTTTATGGGTGATACCATAGCACTCCAAAATTCTTTGGTATAGGCTCACACTATTCATCTTAATGAAAATGTATAGATTTCAGTTACAGATCAGGTGTGTGGTTTAAAAACATAAAGTGTTTATTTCTAAATTAAAAATTAATATTATGTGGTAGTAAAGTCACAGATTTTAAATATGATTCTATAAAGTCAAATAGATCCTTAGTCCCATTAGTTATGTGGATTTCTGTAATAACATTCTAGAGAAAAAATTGATCAATTAGTAATAAAAATATGCAACTTATGTTTAAATGGAAACATATTTATATTTTAATTTAATTTCTTTTACTGTCATACTTTCCCACATATAGAAAAGAATTACTTCTAAGAAAAATAGGCACATTTTGAATGGAAAGAAATTTATAGGTATTAAATGATAAACTAATAAACGGTGAGATACTGAATTTAATTCACAGTAGCTCTTTGTCAATAAAACTGGAGTCATCTCTAACAGGTTTCCCCAAATAGGCTGGTATTTTGTGGAAAGCAGCTCCCAGGTCTGACTTGAGTGAGGCAGGCATCTACAGGGCCCAGCCTCCCAACCACATGCCCAGGATTCGTGTTCCTCCCTCAGCTCCACTTGCCTCTAAATGCCCAGTTTTCGCAGAATGGAGTCCCTGCTCTAGTCTCCCTGCCTGAGCAACAGTGCACATTCCTCAAGGCTCTGAATGAAGTCTATATGAGGACCACACCTAATTTAGGACAAAATACCCACCACCTTCCCACTGTGTGCACCTCAGGCACCCAGATTTGCCAAGCCCACAACCTTGGCCTATCCCTACTCTCCTCTTGGTAAGTGGCTGCTAGGTGTTGTTGGCTGCTTAAGCCACTGGGTGCTACCGGTGACTTCTCCCATCTTATCCCCTTCGGCCATTAACATTTCCTTCTCACAGCAGGTACAATCAACCCACTTGCCCCATCTCCTCTGTCACCCTGGCCCCCATCAATGGAGACTAATTTTCTCCCCCATTTCTGCTCCTCTCTGCCTCCAAGTTCGTCTACACCTTAGCTTGGATAAACTTCTTTTTAAAATTATTTTTCAAGTGAAATTCAAATTTTTTACCATGGTTCAAGGCCTGGCCTCTCTCCACAGCCTCCTCCTGCACCTCTCTCTCTCTCTCTCTCTCTCTCTCTCATGGTTCAAGGCCTGGCCTCTCTCCACAGCCTCCTCCTGCACCTCTCTCTCTCTCTCTCTCTCTCTCTCTCTCTCTCTCTCTCTCTGCCCTTGTTGCACTGTTTTTTTCTCCAGGTTGGAAAGAACTCCAAGTTGGGTCCTCAGGGCCTTCATACATGCTGTTCCTTCTCCCTGGGACCCTTATCCCTATCTCCACCCCACACTTGTATATTCCACTCAGGACCTATAAGTATCTGTCCAAAAAATGAACAAATTAGGGGTTCACATTTTTTTTCTTATGATGTCTGGTTTAAACTGAAGTCTCTTGATATAACTCTAACTATCCATAGCATTAATACTTACTAATTTCCTTTGTGTTGACTGTCTTTTACATTTGAATTGATTCGTACTTTACCAGGGTTTGTAGATGGGAGAGATGGTGATGGATACCGTGAAAAGTATCACACTATGTTACTCAGGTTAATCCATCTTGTTTTTAATTTCTGATAGCAAAGAAACAAACAAAACACTAGAACTCTAATGACTTTTCAACAATGTTCAGGAGAGTCTCTATGTAATGTACCCTGCCTATGTTGGACAAGAAAGGCTGACGTAGGCATGGATACTCAGATCCATCTTTCTAGATCTGTCCGGGTGTGCTCTTAAGTCCTTTGACCTGGTCTTCTAAAAAATGTTTTCTAATAGGAAAGTCATTCATGCTCATCTTAGAAAATCTGGAAAATACAGAACTGCATAACAATAGCAAAATAATCTCAAAACCTAGAGGCCATGTTAACAACTTCTTCTGTTAACAACAGCCTTTTATTCCAGCCTTTTTTTCTATGTGTATGTACTGTAATGACTATATTATTATCAAAATTGAAATCATACCATATTCACAATACCCATCTTGCATTTTATGTCAGCATTTTGTCTTTAGCATTAAATCATTAATTAATCTTGGAAAATATTTTTAATAGAGGCTATCTTAGATATGTATCACAAATGAACTATTTCTGTTGTTGGGCAATCAAATTACTTTTAAGTTTTGGTATCAAAAACAAAGCTATAGGGATGCCTGGGTGGCTAAGTCGGTTAAGCATCTGCCTTTGGCCCAGTCCCAGTGTCCTGGGATGGAGTCCCACATCAGGTTCCTTGCTTGGGGGGGGGGGAGCCTGTTTCTCCCTCTGCCTGCTGCTCCCCCTGCTTGTGCTTGCTCACACGTGTTCTCTCTCTCTTTGACAAATAAAATCTTAAAACAAAACAAAGAAAGCTATGGAGGAGTCTGAGTAATTTAATTAGTTGAGTTTGACTCTTGATTTTGGCTCTAGTCATGATCTTGGGCTCCAGCATCAGCTCAGTGGGGATTCTGCTGGAGACTGTCTCTCCTTCTCCCTCTACGCTCCTCCCCTTCTCTCAAATAAATAAATCTTTAAGAAAAAAGCTATGCCGTACACCCTTACATGTAAATCTGTTTGCAATTCCAATGATTGTCTTAGAAAACAGTCCTGAAATCCTAAACAATACTGAGTCAAAGAGCTTAAATAATTCTCAATCTTTTTAAATTATATTACTTTTCAGTTTTACCTTAAATTGTATTACTTTTCGGTTTTGCTTAAATTTCCTAGGAAAGTACTATGAATTTATCTTTCTAAAATTAACTTTTCCCCAAAGTAGAGTAAACAGTATGGAGAAAAATGAAGAGCACCTACAGTGCTGGAAATGTTCTAGATTATGGTGACAATGCACAACTCATTTAATATCTTTGAATCACACAATTAAAATGGATGAATTTAATGGTATGTAAATTATATCTCAGTAAAGTTGTTTTAAAAAGCACTTATCGGGCACCTGGGTGGCTCAGTGGGTTAAAGCCTCTGCCTCTGGCTCAGGTCGTGATCTCAGGGTCCTGGGATCAAGGCCCGCATCGGGCTCTCTGCTCGGCGGGAAGCCTGCTTCCTCCTCTCTCTCTGCCTGCCTCTCTGCCTACTTGTGATCTCTATCTCTGTCAAATAAATAAATAAAGTCTTTAAAAAAAAAAAAGCACTTATGATCCCTCCATTGAGAAATAACTCCGCTGTTGATTTTGATATTTCTTTCAATATCTTTAGATATTATTCTTTCCTGTATCAATATATTTTATAAATTATTTTAATAAAATATGTTATTCGTGAATATTATTGAATTTTATAGCCAGTTTATTTTATCTAACTTTTAATGAGAATTTGCCCAGTATCACTAAATAGTCTTTGAAATATTTGTTGTGGCTATGTGTAATTTAACTCTTCCCCAAGTCATCAGATATTCAGTTACTGAAAATTGTTCATTATTATAAATACACTTTGAGGAAAATGTTTTATACATGTATTTGTGGCCAAATCTCTGTCACTGTTTCCTTAGAATAGATGGCTAGAACTGGAATTACTGAGTCAAACAGTACAGATACTTTTTAGCCTTTATTTTGGTGGCAAACTGTACCTCACATGAAATTTACCATTTTAACCATTTTTAAGTGTACAGTTCAATGGCACTGTTGTGAAAGCAAAGTATAAACATTTAAAAAAAATTTTTTTTAAGATTTTATGTATTTATTTGACAGAGAGAAACACAGCCAGAGAGGGAACACAAGCAGGGGGAGTGAGAGAGGGAGAAGCAGGCTTCCCGCCGAGCAGGGAGCCCGATGCGGGACTCGATCCCGGGTCTCCGCGATCAGAACCTGAGGCGAAGGCAGTCGCCCAACCAGCTGAGCCCCCCAGGCGCCCCCAACAAACATTTTAAACAACTCTCTGGCCCTTTCTTAACAGCTGAGGCCCTGGAGGAGGTAGTGAAACCAACACTCAAATACTGTAAGTCGGGCCTTGACTTCGGTCTTCCTACCAACTGTAGGAAGTGAAAGTCACACTATTAAATTCTGTGGAATCTCAAGCCAGCCCGGCCTGCGTCTTCCTCCAGATGGTATGAGGAGTCTCTGTTAAACGTGTGGCCCCTCCCGGCTAGCAGCTTCCTTATAACGAGTATCTGCAGGCTCCGCTCCCTCCAAGCTTCCCCGGAACAGTAGGCGGTCACGTCCGCGGTCACCAGGGCTTACTGTGTGCGCAGGACCCTCGGGTCTTCCACCCGTCAGGCTGGGTGGCGAGCGCCCGCCGGAGCACACCCGCCCCGCTCCGGAGAAACCCCCTACGCTCCTGCTCACAGATTCCAGCCACTCCATGCAAAACGTGCACGGATGGAGAGTGAGTTTCTCTTTGATCACCACACTCCTCTTCAAACACTTTCAGGTTGATTGTTATCTTGCGATCCAGAATCAGAACTTTCAACATTCAGGAGAGCCGCGTCGTTCCGGACCAAGTCAGGCCTCCGGCTGAGCCACCGCGCACTCCCCGCCGGGGTATTTACGGGGTTCCAAGTTTTCGACTTTGATCCTCCACCTGCACATCAAATGCTTCATCATGCTGTTCCTAATTTCGAGGTCGGATGACATTCCCTGATATTCGCCCAAAATACTGTATTTTTTTTAAAGATGTTATTTATTTGACAGAAACACAGCGAGAGAGGGAACACAAGCAGGGGGAGCGAGAGAGGGAGAAGCAGGCCCCCCGCCGAGCAGGGAGCCCGATGTGGGACGCGATCCCAGGTCTCCAGGATCATGACCTGAGCCGAAGGCAGTCACTTAACCAACTGAGCCACCCAGGCGCCCCCCAAAATACTGTATTTTTTTTTAAAGATTTTATTTATTTGACAGAAACACAGCAAGAGAGGGAACACAAACAGGGGGAGTGAGAGAGGGAGAAGCAGGCTTCCCGCCGAGCAGGAAGCCCGATGTGGGACTCGATCCCGGGTGTCCGGGATCATGACCTGAGCCGAAGGCAGTCGCTCAACCAACTGAGCCCCCCAGGCGCCCCCCAAAATACTGTATTTTTAGGAAAAGTTTCCTTTTCCAAACCTAACTTTAGGTTTCCAAGCCCAAGAAGACCTCATTTTAAGAGGACAGGGTGTCTGCCTACTAGAAGCAAGAAACAGTTCCGCTGCGACGTGCTCCTTCCTCAGACGCCCGACTCCGAGCGCCGGCTGCCCACCGCCCCACCGCGGTCCTGTCACCGGGGCCGGCGACTCGCAGCACAGCGCGCCTCGGCTCTCACAGCAAGCGCGCGGTAAACACAAGCACGCAGCGCTGTCAGCGGCCGCGGAGCCGGGCCCGCCGGTCGGGCGACGATTCGACGCGGTCACCCCCGGCCAAGACTACCGAACCGCCCACAGGGCCCGCCCAGGGCCGGGGCTGCTGGTCCAGCCAGCAGCGCCCACGCACCTGCCAGGGGAGCCGGCCCACTCCACAGGCTCGCTGCTCCTCGCGCTGC
>PITA01016729.1:0-45572 GCA_004023965.1 Spilogale gracilis
TCTCTCTGCCTGCCTCTCTGCCTACTTGTGATCTCCCTCTATGTCAAATAAATAAATAAAATCTTAAAAAAAAAATAAAATGCCTTACTAATTATTGAACTAGTATGCAGTATAAGTAGACTGTCATCTTGTGTACTTATTTTTTATGTGATTATTTTAACAGTTCTCGTTATCATACTTTTTATATAATAGATGTAGTTGTGGAATTGAATTATGTAGTTTTAGCTAAAGACAGAGTTGAGGTCTTTGCAGCAATAAACCTATTTACAACACAAAATCAAGTTAATTGTACATAAATTGAACTTAAGTATATAAGAAAACTTCTCTTGGCAACATATGGCCATATAGGAGAACATCAAATAGAGAACATGTTGTGCCTTTGTTGCTAGGTATTTAATAACTATCAGGCAGGCATAATTAAATGTTGAAATTTTATTTCAACAGCTTACTTTTGAATATGAGTTAATGTATAAATTAATACTTTAAAATATCAACACTAAAGTATATTGGCAAGCAGCCACTAAGGAATGTTTTGGGAAAGAACATTAATAACATGTGCAAATTCTAGCCAACAGATAATCTTAGTAAAGGTTGTAAATAGTGCTGCTCTGTTGAACCGTTCTAAAACCATATGCCGAGCAGTACAATATTTTATAGAGCACCTAAAATAAATATGTAGATTAATGAATTTTGAAATAAAAGCAGTTAACTCTGCCACTGGGTTATTAATTTCTCAGAACTCTAAAAGAATAATGTATTGTGTTTATATTGGTTCAGAAATATATATTTTTTTATGTAGCTGAGCTATTATAATGATCAGTACAAAAACAGTTTTTTCAGTGATTTCTGTTTTTTTGTGATATAAATTAAGATACTTAAAAAATGGGCGCCTGGGTGGCTCAGTGGGTTAAAGCCTCTGCCTTCAGCCCAGGTCATGATCTCAGGGTCCTGGAATCGAGGCTCGTATCGGGCTCTGCTCAGCAGGGAGCCTGCTTCCCCCTCTCTCTCTGCCTACTTGTGATCTCTCTCCCTGTGAAAGAAATAAATAAAATCTTTAAAAAAAAAAAAGATACTTAAAAAGTAGGGACACCTCAGTGGCTCAGTTGACTAAGTGTCTGCCTTTGGCACAGGTCATGATTTCAGGGCCCTGGGATCTAGCCCTGCATCAGGGGCCCCACTCAATGGGGAGTCTCCCTCTCCCTCTGCCTCTCCTCACCTCTCTTGTGCTCTCTGTCTCTCAAATAAATAAACCTTTAAAAGAGGGGGGGGCATGATGGCGGAAAAGTAGGAGACCCCATTGCAAAGGGCCCCCTTAAGTGAGCTAAATATCTACAGGAACACTGTGAACACGTATGAAAGCAGCCTGAGACATAAGACTACACACGTCTGGATCTCTACGGGGCAGAATAGCATCAGCAGAGAGGTAAAGGGGAGCAGGAGTGCACAGATTGATTTTGGAGAAGAAATAGGAGGGGGAGGGAGCCACCAGAAGCGACCCATTGGAAAGTAATACCCCAGTACGAAAGTACCCTGTGCTTGGGGACCAGCATCAAGTTGCAGTCTGGTTAAAAGCACTCAAAAGCAAAGGGTCTTAAGAGGCAACCAGGGAAAGCTGATGCCCCTGGCAGGGTCATAAAGCTTCAGCTCCTGGCCAGGGATAGAAAGCACTTCCTGGCGCCGTGTGCAGTGGGAAGCCCGGAACTCGGTGTGCTTGGTCCACTGCTTCAGCTAGCCATGAGCAATCCGCAACGGAGGTGACGCTGCAGCCTTCGGCGGGACATGAGGGACTGCAGGGTACTAGTGCTCCCAGCATGGGTTCAGGCTCCAGAGAGCATCTGGACAGCGACAAGCTTGCACAAACCGATACCAGTCGCGGTTTCTGTGACGCAGGAGTGAAGCAACAATCGGAGGTTTCAGGCGCCATTCTGGCTAAGGACTGCAGGTGTTCGCTACCTGTGAGAGGTGGCGGGGTACAGAGGAAAATAGGGAGTCTGTGTGCCCTGCACCATCCAGAGAGGAGCTAACTGAGGGGTCTCTTGGAGACCAAGGTCTGGGTGCTTACTTTGCCCTAACATTCCGAAAAGTTGCAAAAAGGCGCAAAAGAACAAATCCTCCAGAGAACTAAAGCCTGAGAACCCGGTTGCCATAGAGCTAAGCCCCTTGGAAAGGGGCAGGGAGACTCACCAGGCTACACTGAATGAAAAACAACATGGCAGACCCCTCCCCCCCCAGAAGGCAAGCCAGAAGAACAAGAGGACAACACCAAAGGGTCTCCATAAAACTGTAAAATCCCAACATCAGAGAAAAAATATATTAAGTTCCTGGTACTACCCAAAACCTGTATATTTTATACCTACAGCTTTTCACTTTATTTTCTTTTTAACTTCTTTTTTAAGTTTTCGTTTTAAATTTT
This sequence comes from Spilogale gracilis, assembly GCA_004023965.1. Lineage (NCBI taxonomy): Eukaryota > Metazoa > Chordata > Mammalia > Carnivora > Mephitidae > Spilogale > Spilogale gracilis. The sequence continues at coordinate 2,414 of PITA01016729.1, forward strand.
CAATTCATTCTCATAGTTCTTGTTTTTATTTTTTAACCCACTTATTATTACAACATGATACTTAATACAACACTCCATAATAACTTTTTACCTTGAACTTTTTTCAAACACGTATCTGTGTTTTTTTTCTTTCCTTTTTTCTTTTAAATATGGGTAGAAGTTTCAAGGTAATCCTTCATTCCTATTCATTTCTACCCCCGTGTATAAGCCAGTTTAAATTTCCCTATATCTCTATAAAGTGGAGTCCTCTAACAATAACAAGATACACCCAGGAGGAACTGAAATACTTTCCTTGCCCACAATGAGGGTTTGTACTCACCTTCCCATTCTATTCTTCTGTCAGTGTTTCTGAGTATTTGTTTTTGCCTTTGTAATATATAAATGCTGTTCTTGGGGGTCGTTTGGGTTGGGTTTTGCTTTTTGATTTCTTCCCCTTTTACTTTCGACGGTCTTTTTCTTTATTCTTTTTTGGTTTTGTGCAATGTAAATCCTACCATTGGGGCCCATTTTGGCCAGGATTTTTTCTTGCTTTTTTTTTCTCTCTTTTTTCTTTCTTCTTTTCGGTGGTGACTTCTGATTGCTCTAAATCCTTCCAATGAGCAACTTGCCTGTATTGTGGTTGATACATTCAGCTATACATCCACTCAACCATCCCTCACCAAAATGACTCAGAGGAGGAACACCCAACAGAAGAAAAACTCAGAGACTGTAACCTCTGTCACAGAACTATTGGATATGAACACAAACAATATGACAGAAATGGAATTCAGGGTAGCAATTATCCAAGCAGTGGCTACGTTGGAAAAGAACATTAGTGGCAAAATAGAAGCTCTAAGGACAGAAGTGAAAGCTGAACTGGCAGAGGTTAAAAAGGCTATTAATGAGATCCAGTCTAATTTAAATACACTAACGCCTAGGGTAAGTGAAGCTGAAGATCACATTAGTGATCTAGAAGACAGATGGATTAAGAAGGAGGAGCAAGAGAAGTCTTGGAAAAAAAAGCCAAAATCCCATGAAAATAAAATTAGGGAAATAAATGAAAACCATGAAATGCTCCAATATCAAAATTATTGGAATCTCTGAGGGAGTTGAAATAGAAGGCTAGAAGATACAGTTGAAATTTCCCTAATCTGGGGAATGAAACAAGTGTTCATGTCCTAGAGGCAGAGAGGAACCCCCCCCCCCAAGATCAGTGAGGCTAGAAAAACCTCCAGGCACATAATTATGAAATTCATGAAACATAAATTCAAAGACTATGTCTTAAGGGCAGCTAGGGGGAAGAGATCCCTTACATACAGAGGGAGGACCATCAGAATAACCTATCCACAGAAACCTGGCAAGCCAGAAAGGACTAGCAAGACATATTCAGGAAGTTAAATGAAAAAAATATGCAACCAAGGATAATGTACCCCGCAAGATTGACTTTCAAAATGGAAGGAGGAATAAAGAGCTTCTAGGACAATCTATCAAAATCCTAGAGAACATAGGCAGTAACCTCTTTGACATCAGCCACAGCAACTTTCAGGACACGTCTCCAAAGGCAAAGGAAACAAAAGCGAAAATGAACTTTTGGGACTTCATCAAAATAAAAAGCTTCGCACAGCAAAGGAAACAGTCAACAAAACAAAGAGGCAACCTATGGAGTGGGAGAGGATATTTGCAAATGACACTACAGACAAAGGGCTGATATCCAAGATCTATAAAGAACTCTTCAAACTCAACAACCAAAAAGAAGATGATCACATCAAAAAATGGAGACATGAAGAAGCACTTCTCTATAGAAGACATACAAATGGCTAACAGACACATGAAAAAATGTTCATCATCACTAGCTATCAGGGAAATTCAAATCAAAACCACATTGAGATACCACCTTACACCACTTAGAATGGCCAAAATTAACAGGACAGGAAACAAGTGTTGGAGAGGCTGTGGAGAAAGGGGAACTCTCTTACACTGTTGGTGAGAATGCAAACTGGTGCAGCCGCTTTGGAAAACAGTGTGGAGATTTCTTTAAAAATTAAAAATAGAGCTACCCTATGACCCTGCGATTGCACTACTGGGTATTTACCCCAAAGATACAGATGTAGTGAAAAGAAGGGCTATATGCACTCCAATGTTCATAGCAGCAATGGCCTCAATCACCAAACTGTGGAAAGAGCCAAGGTGCCCTTCAACAGATGAATGGATAAAGAAGATATGGTCCATATATACAATGGAATACTATGCCTCCATCAGAAAGGATGAATACCCAACTTTTGTAGCAACATGGACTGGATTGGAGGAGATTAGGGTGAGTAAAATGAGCCAAGCAGAGAAAGTCAAGTATCATATGGTTTCACTTACTTGTGGAGCATAAGGAGTAACATGGAAGACAGTAGGAGAAGGAAAGGAAATGGGAAGTAGGGTAATTGGGGAGGGAGACGAGACATGAGAGACTTTGGACTCAGAAACAAACTGAGGGTCTTGGAGGGGAGAGGGTGGAGGGTTGGGTGAGCCTGGTGGTGGGTATTGAGGGCACGTATTGCATGGAGCACTGGGTGTGGGGCATAAACAATAAATCTTGAACACTGAAAAAATAAAAAAATATTTAAAAAGGTAGAACTGTCATTTTCATTCACCTGTCAAGCTAAGAAAGAAAACATAATTTAGTTAAAACAGTTACTCTGAATCACTTGAGAAAACATGCAGTTTCAAGAGTAGTATCCATTTATTCATTCACTTGTTTATTTTCTACTTTGTTATATTAAAACTTCCAGGCATCTTGAAAGCATATATAAAATACAAGAAAACATGTTAATAAAAACATGAGTAGACAGGAGGGCAGTTGATGTGAGGAGCACTGGGTATTACATGCAACTGCTGAATCACTAAATTCTACCCCTGAAACTAATAATACACTTATATGTTAACTAACTTAAATTTAAATAAAATCTAAACAAACAAACCCAAAATCAAGAGTAGGAGTATAGAAAAGTAAAAGTGCCTGCCATTTGAAGGTACATACTTGCTCAAGCAGGGCACGAGTTTGGCTTTACATTTTCAAAGGGAAAATGGAAATTTTGTTATTGTCACAATTTGTAAAACCTCGTGAGATAAAAAGTGTATCAGTTATTTAAGATATATGGAATATATTAATATTACTATCATATATCAATTTTTCTAGGGCATTTCATTTAAATAAATTATGTTATTTAATATAAGTTTTTGTCACCGGCCCAATTAGTAATCATGGGACTTTTTTTTTTTTTTTTTTAAGATTTTATTTATTTGACAGAGAGAAACACAGCCAGAGAGGGAACACAAGCAGGGGGAGTGAGAGAGGGAGAAGCAGGCTTCCCGCCGAGCAGGGAGCCCGATGTGGGACTCAATCCCGGGTCTCCGGGATCATGACCTGAGCTGAAGGCAGTCGCTTAACCAACTAAGCCACCCAGGCGTCCCGGGACTTTTTCTTATGACCGTTACCTTATACCATTGATTGGATACCCAGAATTTTCTTGAATCACAAGGATTACAAGATCATTTTGTGTCAGGACTTGAAATTATTTTTATCCAGAATTTTCTGGTAGGTGTATTTCTAAGGTGGTAGTAGACAATAGTTATACCATGGGTCTCAATTCTAGTGTCATCTTAAAAATACTTAATAAAACACATTTCTCAGCTGTACTCTGAGAGCTACTGTTATAATAGGTTTAGGTTGGGGCACAAAAATTTGCATTTGTAACAAGTTCTTCATAATGCAGATGCTGCTGCTCTGGGTTACACCATAGTATTGAACAGCTCGTACCTGACACTCATCTGCAATGCGATCAGCTCTAATGTTCTTACAGGCTAGAGAACCGTTCATAAAGGTGGAAGATTTTGTGCATGAGAAGCACAGTCCTTCTATATAAGGCTGTATGGAAAGCCCTCATTAATTCCTAAAAAGCTTGTATAATCTCAGTCTCTCTTCTGCATATTCACCACACCCTACTAATTAGGAACTCAAAGTAAGTGCTTGACATATATGGGAAAGAAGTCAGCCTGAGAAACTCTTAAGGGGAACATAGAAAGATAAATGTGAGGTAACGCAAGGAAACATGGAGCTGCCAGTAACATTTTGGCTGTATGTCATACGAATAGTATTAGTTTCATTAAAGAGATAAACTGAGCCCTGGTAGAAGTGGGGAAGATGGCAGCAGAGTAGGAGGAACCTTGACTCACTCGTGCCAGGAATATTAACTAGATAACTATCAACGCATCCTGAATACCTCAGAAATCTACCTGAAGGATGGTAGAAAAACTCCACAACTAAATGTAGAGTAGAGGCTGCAATGAAGAAGGTAGGAAGTGCAGGCCATGGTTTAGAGGAGAAATGCATCCTTGTTTTTGCAGAAGAGAGGGGAGCCATGGTCACACAGAGGGGCAAGAGAAGAGCACTCGGGAATGCACAAGAACATTTCCCCATCCATTGGCTTGGAAAGCAAAATGGGTTCTTGGCAGCCAGAGGGGCTTCAAGCCCAAAGTTTTATATATCAGTAGACTGGATTCCAAGAAAGTCTAGAGGCATCAGGGCTGCTCTTGGAGGAGCAGGCATACAACATCAGGACACACAGTATGGAAACTGCGACCTGAAGGGTGTCTGGGACACACAGTGAGGAGATTATTTGTTCTCAGAGCTTACCCCTGAGAGGCAGCATTTATGAGAGACCTCTGGGAACATAGGAGCTGACTGGTGCCATTTCTCTCCCCTGCCAATAGTGATAGATCAGTGGAACAGAATAGAAAACCCTGAAATGAACCCACAACTATATAGTCAGTTAATCATCCCAAAAGAGGAAAGAATATCCAGTGGGAAAGTTCCTTTAACAAATTATTCTGGGAAAATTTGACCATTCTCTTTCACCATACACAAAAGTAAACTCAAAATGGACTAAAGACCTAAGTGTGAGACCTGAAACCATAAAAGTCCTTGAAGAAAGCACAGACAGTAATGTCTCTGACATCAGCCATAGCAACGTTTTTAGATGTGTCTCCTGAGGCAAAGAAAACAAAAGCAAAAATAAACTATTAGGACTGCATCAAATAAAAAGCTCTGCACAGCAAAGGAAACAACCAACAAAACGAAAAGGCGGTAGCCCATGGAATGGGAGAAGATATTTACAAATGACATACCCCATAAGCGGTTAGTACCCAAAGTATATAAAGAACTTACACAGTTCAACACCAATTAAATCCAATTAAAAATGGGCAGAAGACATGACCTTTTTCCAAAGAAGACATACAGACGGCTAACAGACAACATGAGAAGATGCTCAACGTCACTTATCAGGGTCATGAAAATCAAAACTACAATGAGATACCACGTCACACCTGTCAGAATAGCTAAAATCAACAACACAGAAACAACAGGTGTTGTCAAGGTTGTAGTGAAAGGGAAACCCTCTTGCACCATGGAGGGTGGGATTGCAAACCGGTACAGCCACTCTGGAAAACTGTGGAGGTTCCTCAAAAAGTTTAAAAGAGTTAAAAATGTCTTCCAGCAATCTCACTACTACGTATTTACCCAAAGAATACAAAACTACTAATTTAAAGGGATATATGCACCCTGATGTTTATAGCAGCATTATTTGTAATAGCTAAATTATGGAAATAGCCCAAGTGCCCATCAATTGAATAGATAAAGAAGATGTAGTGTGTATGTACTTACACAGACACACACACACACACACACACACACACAATGGAATATTAATCAGCCATAAGAAGTGAAATCTTGCCACTTGCTAGATGGAGCTAGAAAGAATTATGCTAAGTAGAATAGGTCACTCAGAAAAAGACAAATACCATATGCTTTCACTCATGCGGAATTTAAGAAATAAAAATGAGCAGAGGAAAAAAACCAAGAAACAGACTTTTAAGTATAGAGAACAAACTGATGGTTATCCGAGAGGAGGTGAGTGGTAGGGGGCAGGGTAGGGGAGCGAACTAGGTGATGGGGATTAAGGAGGGCACTTGCTTGTGATGTATGGAAGTGTTGAATCACTGTATCACACACTTGAAACTCCTATTATACTATGTTAATTAGCTGAAATTTAAATTAAAACTTAAAAAAATAAACTGAGCGCTGAGAAATTAAATACCTGTTAAGAGCTGGCATCAAAATTTGAAACCAGACCTTTATTCCCAGATCTGAGTTCTTAGTAAAGTAAAAGTTTAAAGTCTCTAACAATATCTGATAACTGCCTGACTTACTACATAAATTAATAAATCAAAAACTTGATTTCAGATTGTAAATTCAACTGCCATAAACGCTGTGCTTCAAAAGTACCAAGAGACTGCCTCGGAGAGGTTACTTTCAATGGAGGTAAAATTCTTTTTCTTAATATCCATAAGAGATCAGAAAAGGTCACAATTCTTTTGTGTTTTATCTTTGTATAAGGTTATATTTGCATATTTCATTTTGTACACTTCATTTCTTTGACTTTTATTTAATAAGCAAAATGCAGATGTCAGTAATAGTACACTTTTATTAGTCATGCCTTCCTTTAACCACTTACCACTTGTAGTCTCATATTGCCAGTTGTGCGGCATATTCTCTTCCATCTTAGACGAAAGAGACTTACTTTAACACCCTGCTGTTGTCCCTAGCGGTTTTCATAGTTCTAGTCCTCACTGCCTCTGTGTGCCAGGCACTGTTCCACACTCTTTACATATATTGACATTTAAAACAGCCCTTTGAGTTAAGTACTTACAGATGAGTAAACTTGGGCACAAAGACATTAAGTAACTTGCGTGAGAAATGTAGCCTGAAACTTACAGACTTGGGATTTAAACCCACATGATTCAGTCCCCCAAATCCACAGTCGTTAGAACACATTATACTGCCTCACTGTCTCTCTCTCTGTCATTCCTTCCCTAGACATTTTCCCTTGCCTGCTGTTGTTTGTTTTTTCTTTTCAAGATTATATTAATTGAAGTGATTAGCTTTTTGGAAGAAAGAAGTAATGATTCTAAACACAATTTTTCTTTAACATTTACATGACTGGTAAAATTTGAATATAAGTAGTTTTATGGGCAAAAAAAGTATAAGGAACAGAAATTAAATTTCTTAAGACTTTAAGCTTTTCTTTAATGGCATTTTTTTTTTTATGGTTGCTTTTTAACACCATTGATAACGTGATTGTTTTTCTCATTTGGGAAATAAATGAATAAATGCAGTTTTTCTATTAGAACCAAAGTCCTCTCTAGATTTATGTTCGTATCTTTTTGCACTTTTCTACAATTGATAAATGGGTATCAAATACTATTTATTATTGATTTTACGGTACATTTGTATACTAATGAATTTGTACATCTTTCATATGTTGACTGGTTACTTAGGAGTTTTTCCCCTGTAAATTATCTGTTCACATATTTTGTCCATTTTTATACTTGTTATTGATTTGCAGGGAGGTTTTGATCATTCTTCCTAATCATTCTTTGCAGTTATACTTGATTCAAATACCTTCTTAGTTGCAGCTTATCATTTTTTAAAGTAGCTTTATTGAGATAATTTTTGTACTTTACACATTTAGTTTATTCACAAAGTTAGGCAGCTGTCATGACAGTCCAATGGTGGGACATTTCATCATGGTGAAAAGAAACTGCATACGCTCTGATAGTTACTCCTCACTCTTCCCCACCAGCCCCCGGCAGCTGCTGTCAAGTTTCTATCTCTATGTGTCTGTCTATCCTAGACATTTCATATATAATGAAAGCATATAATGTGTAGTCTTTGGGGACTCGTGTCTCACAAAGCTTCATGTTTTCAGGTTTATCCATGTTGTAACATGTATCAGTACTCAGGTGCCAGTCCTCTGTATGAATGTACCACATTTTATTTATCAGCCGATAGACACTTGAGTTGTATCCACTTTGGGGCATGGTGACTACTGTTATGAACATTTGAGTACAGTTTCTGTACAGTTACATTTCACTTGGGCAGATACCTAGTTGTGGAATTGTTGAGTTATATGATAACTCCATGTTTAACATTTGGAGGAGGACTGCCACACTGTTTCTAAGAGCAGCTGTATGTTTTACATTCTCGCCAGCAGTGTATGAGGATTCTGATTCCTCCACGTGCTTGCCACCACTTGTTCTTGTATGTCATTTTGGCTGTTGCCATCATAGTGAGTGTGAAGTGATAGCTCATTATAGTTCTGATTTGCATTTTGCTAATGGTTAAGAGGCACATCTTTTCGTGTATCTGTTGGCCATTTTTACATCTGCTTTGGGGAATATCTATTACTCCTGTTCTTTGCCTATTTAACTGGTTGTTCATTATTTTTTAAAAAGATTTTATTTATTAATTTGACAGAGTGAAACATAGCTAGAGAGGGAACACAAGCAGGGGGAGTGAGAGAGGGAGAAGCAGGCTTCCCACCGAGTAGGAAGCCAGATGTGGGTCTTGAACCCGGGACGCTGGGATCATGACCTGAACCGAAGGCAGCCGCTTAACGACTGAGCCACCCAGGTGCCCCTCGTTGTTCATTATTGAGTCGTAAGAGTTCTTCAAGTATCTGGTATACAGGTCTCTTGTTTGATATATGTAAACACTTTTCCCCTTCTTCAGACTGTCTTTTTGCTTTCTTGAGGTATCATTTGCAGCACAAAATCAAGTCCAGTTTATTTTTATTTTTTTCTTTTATCAGTTAGGTTTTTGGTGTTCTATCTAGAAGGCTTTGGATGACTCAAGGTCACAAAGACTGACTCTTATATTTTCTTGTAAGAATTTTATAGAGTTGGCTCTTACATTTAGACCTGTGATCCACTTTAAGTTTTGTATTTGGTTTAAAAAAAGAGGTCCAGTTTCACCTTTGTGCATGTAGATGCCCGGTTGTACTAGCACCAGTTTTTGAACAGACTTTTATTCTTTCCCCAACAAATGGCCTTGGACCCTTGTGGAAAACCACTGAACCAACATACAATAGTGGTGGCTAATCTTTTACTTTCTTTTGTCATATAGAGACTTAAATTCTAACTAATCAAATTAATTTTCTGTCTTATGATGTGTGTATTTTATATCTCCCTCAAATACTACTTGAATAATAAAGGTATTTTCCTATATTTTCATTAAGAGTTTTAAAGCTTTTTTTCTCCACATTTAATATACTTCTCTTCTTAGATGTAGTGATCTCCCATTAATGTAACACTCTGAATTCATTTAAAACTTGGCCAGAACCTTCCAGTCTGGGAGCAGATACAGATATACCGATGGATATTGATAGCAGTGACATGAACAGTGATGGTAGCCGGGGCTTGGATGACACAGAAGAGCCATCTCCCCCAGAAGATAAAATGTTCTTCTTGGATCCATCTGATCTTGATGTGGAAAGAGATGAGGAAGCTGTGAAAACAATCAGGTATGCTGTGCATGGGTATACCTCCCACTGCCACCGGATGCAGGGTCAGTCCAGGTGCTCCCGAGAAAGAATCCCTTTAAGTGGAACTTTAAATGTAATTTAAAATCTATTTAAATTGTTGCCAATTCTCTTACGTGCATCACAGGATTTCCAAAATAGATTATATCACTCTTGCCATCCACTTAACATGGGAAGGTGTGAGAAGCCTTGTTTTCCTGAAGAGAAAGATGCTTTATTTAATTATAGTCTAGATGTGCTATCTCACTGTGGAGCAGCCACCACCAGGTGTCAGAATTGAACTATCAGTTAGCAACAGTTTCCTCATACAGGCAGATTATCGGATGTTAGAAACTGGTACCAGTATGAATGTATACCTACAGATGTTGCACAAAGATGATGGTGATGAATTTGGAAGCGATTAATTAGACTTTTAGCACTTTGTAAAAATGCTATTGGATCATAAAACTTGTGAATATCCCATTCTATTTATAGAAATTCAGTTTTTCTGTGTATACAGCTTTATAGGATATACTACTTTGTAATAAAATGTTAATATTTGGCAGGTTTTGTTTTTCATTGGTAACCAGGAGGTATTTAGAGAAAATGGATCGTTTATCAATCTCACATGGCTGAGCGGTCCTTTATTCATTTTGGCTTACCCATTAGATTACAGCTATTACTATCATTCTCATTCTGAACTAAAATTTAATGTTTACCCAGTTTGGAGACTATCAAGAGAACTTAGCTGCATAATGATGAATATGTCATAATTTAAGAGAAAATATTTAACTGAGACAGATATTGAAAAACCATATGTTTTTCACACATACCCCCAAATTGTTCTTTTCCTCTAGCTATGCTGTTCCTGACCCATGTTTCAGTATTACCTAATTTTACTCAGTGCAATATTTAAAAATAATAAATAATGCACCGAGTATCTATGTATACTTAGTTTTTACCTTGTTATGAATTTATTAGTTAACCATGCAGCCTAGGGCAAAAGCAGCTTTCTCAACAGCAGTACCAAATGAGACCCTCTCCCAGGATTTATATCTTTCTAAATTAGGGAGGATTCTTTCTGCTCTGTGAATTATTTTGTGTTATCAAAAAATACTGATAACAGATAATGAGGATTTGCAGTGTTATCTTAGTATTTTATAAATCAACTGTGTATCATCATAATGGGATTATTTTCTTAAGTTATTTCTCTAAGATATTTTGAAAAATTGTAGCTCAGTTATCTTAAAAAGGTATTTAATTTTTACAGTATTTATATGATTTTTTAATTGAAATTATCAGTATTTTATCATAAACTCTAAATGTTTTTTAGTCCATCAACAAGCAGTAATATTCCGCTAATGAGGGTTGTACAGTCCATCAAGCACACAAAGAGGAAGAGCAGCACGATGGTGAAGGAAGGGTGGATGGTCCATTACAGCAGCAGGGACACCCTGGTCAGTAATTACAGACATTGTAATAAACGTTATGTGCTTTACTTTATGCATTTTTAAAATCAAAATAAGAACGAGATCTGTATTAAAACATTTTAAAACGTCCACTGGAACTGTAGTTACGTTTGTAAAGTTTTCAAAAGGCAGAGCTTTGAAATATTTTTACACACTAGTAGAGCAATAGAGATTCAGAAAGTATCTGGGAATATATCACCAAATACAAAATCTGTGAAAGAAATAATTGATAAGATGGACTTCATTATTAAAAGCTACTGCTCTGCAGAAGACAGTGTCAAGAGAATAAGACAAACAGATGAGGAGAAAATATTTGTAAAAGAGACATCTGATGAAAGACTGTTCTCTAGAATATACAAAGAACTCTTAAAACTTGACAGTAAGAAAACAACCCAATTAAAAAATGAATCAAAGACCTTAACACATACCTCACCAAAGAAGATACACAGATGGCAGATAAGCATCTGAAAAGGCATTCCATATCGCATATCCTCAGGGAAATGCAAATTAAAACAACAGTGGAATATCACTACACACTGATTGGAATGGCCAAAGCCTGGCAAGGGTGTAGATAGAGCAGCACCTACTTTCATTCATTGCTGGTGGGAATGCAAAATGGTATGGATATCTTGGAAGACAGCTTCCTATAAAACTGAACATACTCTCACCATATGATCTAGCAGTTGTTCTTGGTTTTTACCCAAAGGATATGAAAACTCATGTCTACACACACAAAAAAGAATATGGATGAATACAATAGCTTTATTCATAACTGCCAAAACTTGGAAGCAACAGGATGTCCTTCAGTAAGTGAATTGACAAATAAACTGTAGTACATCCATCCAGACAGTGGAATATTGCTCAGTACTAAACAGCAGTAAGCTCTCTTCCTGAAGAGACAGGAAGGAATCTTAAATGCATATTACTAAGTAAAAGAAGCCAGTGTAAAAAGGCTACATACTGTATGATTCCAACTGTATGATATCTGGAAAAAGCAAAACTATGGAGGCAGTGAAGAATATCAGGGGTTGGAGGTAGGGAGCAGGTAGGCATGAAAAGGCAGAAAGAACACAGAATTTTTAAGGCAAGGAAGATACTCTATAAAATAGAATGATGGAAACCCATCATTATACGTTTGTCCAAATCCAAAGAATGTACAACACCAGAGTGAACCATAACGTAAAATCTGGGCTTGGTGATTATGATGTGTCAGTGTAGGTTCATCAGTTGTAACAAGTGCATGATTCTGAATGAGGCTGTAGATAATGAGGAGGCTATGCGTGTATGGGGGACAGGCAGTGTATGAGAAGTCTCTGTACCTTCCCTTTAATTACGCTGTGACCAGAAATGGCCAAAGTCTTCATTCTAAAAAATAAAGATACATTAAAAAAAAAAAAAAAAAAGCAAAGAAATGACAACTGAAAGAAGTATCTTGAAGTCATAATTTAGATAAGGATTAATTTCATTTAAAAAAAAAAGGATTAATTTCATTATGTGTGAAGGATGACAATAAGTTGACCAGAAAAAGACCACACAACACAGTCAAAGAATGAGCAAATAAACAGAGTTCCCAATCAAGGAAATACATATGACTCTTAAATATAAGAGCTTGATCTCATTTTTAATAAAAAGTACAATTTAAAATTCCACTGAATTACCAGCCTTTATTTGTCAGTGTAGCCAAGATCAAAAGTAACATAACTATATTAGTGAAGGTTTGAGTAAATAGGTACATATGTTGGTGATGAAACTATAAATTGGGTCAAATCTTTTGAAGGGTGATTGACACTGTCAAGCAAAATTACATGTGTATATATATCTTTTGACCCAGTGAACCAGTTTAGAAATGTAGCCTATAGGTAAAATACCTATCCGCGCATATGTACTACATATGTATTTGAGTGTGCATGCATAAAACTCTCTAAAAGGATTCCTGGAAACCTACTACCATTGCTTATTTGGAATAGGGTAGGAGTAGGATGTGAGTGAGTAGTGGGGGGAGTATGCTTGTCACTCCATACTCTTCTTATATTTGCAGAATTTTGACTTGCATGAATTTTAAACCTACAGAAATATAAACATGAATAGAAATGAAAGGAAATGGACAGGTACTTTGGAGGAATCATTATTTTTATACCTCAGAGTTTTATGCCCTTTATTTTATAGAGAAAGAGGCATTACTGGAGACTGGACAGCAAATGTCTAACATTGTTTCAGAATGAATCTGGATCAAAGTATTATAAGGTAAATATTGCACATTTGAAAAATACATACTTTGAAATATGTATTTTCCAAGTAGTCAAGTAATACCTATTAATTATTAAATTGGCATATACCTATTTTGACTCCACGTAATACGTATAGAAGTCACTGTTAAGTTCCTTGTTGAAATAATTGTCCCACACCCCTCCAGTTCACCCCTCACAATTGCCTTGCTCCCCAAGGGGGTTTTTGTTGTGTGTTCCTTTGATTTGGGCCTGTTTGTCAGCGTGCTCCTGTTTGCCCTTGGGACGCTGTGATTTAGACTGGGCAGTGCAGTAAGGCCCATGGTCGTTGCCTGCCCGCAAGAGACCAGTGTGGGGTCTGCTCCGTTTTATCTTAGGCCCCGACTCCCAAAAGCTGCTTCTTCACCTTTGTATAGTCGTTGCATGGCTTGCTCCACACTTTGCCCTGTCACAGATGGACACCAAACAAAATTGCAGAGTGTAGCAGTTGCCTTCCAGGATCCTCTCCTTCCTTGCAGTCTAATGGCCTGCTGTAGGCCTGAATCACTGGCTTAGTTGTCATATTCTGTGCTCTGCCTTCAGCATTGTTGGCCATGCAAATCATTCCTGGCAGATATTATCATAAGACTTGACTATGTGTCCCATGTACCACATGCTTGTGTTCATCTTAATGCATTCATTAGAAACGCATATCTCTGTTTAGTGTATTTGAAAATAAAAACAAAGACGTATTCATATCTTTTAATGCTTAATGCTTAATTTTTTACTTCAGGAAATTCCACTTTCAGAAATTCTCCGCATATCTTCGCCACAGGATTTCACAAACATTTCACAAGGCAGCAACCCACACTGTTTTGAAATCATCACGGATACTATGGTATACTTTGTTGGGGAGAACAATGGGGATAGCTCCCACAATCCTGTTCTTGCTGCCACTGGAGTTGGAGTTGATGTAGCACAGAGCTGGGAAAAAGCAATTCGCCAAGCTCTCATGCCTGTTACCCCTCAAGCAAGTGTTTGCACTTCTCCAGGGCAAGGGAAAGATCACAGTAAGCAATCAGCTTGTTGATGGCTTTATTCCCCTCTGGTTCTTAAGTATTTTGTGGGTGTGGTTGTGTTTCTGCATATATTTCCCTCCCTCCCTCCCTCCCTTCTTTCCTTCCTTCCTTTCGTTTTCTATTTATTTGAGAGAGAGAGAGAGCATGAGCAGGGTAGAGGGGCAGAGGGAGAAGCAGACTCCCTACTTAATCTCCATCCTACTCCTGGGACTCTGGGATTGTGACCTCAGCCAAAGGCAGATGCTTAACTGAGCCATTGAGGCTCTGTATATACTTCTAATGCTCACTTTAAGCTTCATCTGTACTAACCAGTATTGTTAGATAATTCCTTTATGTAGTTACAATGTATACATATAATCCCTAGAGCTAGGTTCCAGAATCAGTTTCCCTACATTCACATCCTGGTTCTGCCAATCTGTTCTATGATTTTAGGCAAAACCTTACCTCTCTGTAATAGTACCTACTTTATAGGGTTGTCAGCATTAAAGGAAAGAGAACCAGTTAGGGATAGAACAGTGTTTGGTGTCCATGAACTCTCATTGGATTAAGTAGACTACTAGTATTTTGCTTCATGGTGGGATATAAACAGGTGATCAGGTGTTATGGTTCACATCATATTTGTGCAATCTGTGAAGTCAGAAATGCTGTTTTTCTTTTAACTGAATTAAAACATTAAGAAATACTAAAAAAATATTAAAACATGTTCTTTGAACCAACAAAATTTATAAAGTAAAATCTAAATTTGATAAAGGATCAAATGAAAGCCTTATATAATATAATACCACTTTTATGCCATTGGTATTATATTATTTACAGGGAAACATTCATTAGATAAATATATTTAAATCGAAACAGGTATCAACCAGTTCCTAAATGTACATTATTTCAGTCCAGCTGTATTATTTCATGCACCTATTCTTGGCATTATGCTCGGCTCTGAGCTAGAATATAAAAGAAACAGAAATTAAGGGAGAAAGGACATACAAACATAAGTGTTAAGTGGTAGCCTAACTCAGTAGAATGCAGAAATGAGTAATGCATTACCTGGGGGATGCAAATATAGATAAAAGGAGTAAGCAGAGACTTTATGATAGAAAAAATCTGATTTGGACCTTGACCATGGACCTCAAGTAGGTTAGGATAGAAAAAATCAAAAGGGTAGGGTGAAGGGGGATAATGTTACTCTAGTTAAGGAGACGGGCGTGATCAAAGGGATGAAAGTAATGACTGTGAACATGTTTGATGTTTAATATTGATTCTTAGAGGATGAATCAGATGGGCATTTACAGTGCTTCTTAAGTTTTCAGGGATTTTAGGCAAAAGTCTGATATCCTAATTAAAGCCATGGACCTTTTCCCCCAGAAAATAATACAGGGACATAAACACAAATTTTATGTATAACAGGACATAGGAATGTTCTCCACTCTCCAGCCCATCCATCCTTTTTCTCTCTAAAAGCAGAATGGCAGAAGGGTTGAGTGAGGATGCTAGCCACCCGCTTACTGGCTATGTGGTCTTGGTCTCTGCAGTCCCTAATCTAAAGTGGGAATAATAATAAATGCATATAATGCACTTTGCCCAGTTCCTGACACACTGGTAATACTATTACTGGGTTGTTGGCTGCTGCTGCTGCTGCTTTTCCTGGAGTAAAGTTCTGGGAAGCAATAGAAAATAAATGTAGGTGGAGCTAGGCAGTGGAGACCTTTGAAATAAAATCAGTATTGACTTACACTAGAAAATGGAATGACGGAAAAACAAAGCTTTAGAGACTTTAATATCATTGATGCTATACCTTTCTTGTTCATTAGTATTTAGTATTTAAATTATTTAAAATATTTTAAGATTGACTTAATATTTTAAAATGCAGTCTTTGACAGTCATGTTATTTTTGACATATAGTATGCTTACATTTTCTTGTTTTAAATTTTTATATTTGGAATCATAAAGGAAATTTCACATCTTGTTTGAGCTCTCTCTCAGATTCTAGATGTATGAGACCTAGTCTCTTACGTACTTTCCATGTGCCGTTTTCTCTTTTTTGTCAGTTATTTCCTTTGCTTACCGAAGTAGTATAGACATATATAAACTTCATAGTAATATGGAATATAAAATGAGACAGTCCTTCCTGTATACTTGTAACACACCCCCTTATTCCTGCTTCTATATCTCCCCCCTCAGAAAACCATTATTGAAAATTTGGAGTCTTGGGGCGCCTGGGTGGCTCAGTTGGTTAGGCAACTGCCTTCGGCTCAGGTCATGATCCCGGAGACCCGGGGTCGAGTCCCACATCGGGCTCCCTGCTCAGCGGGAAGCCTGCTTCTCCCTCTCTCACTCCCCCTGCTTGTGTTCCCTCTCTGGCTGTGTTTCTCTCTGTCAAATAAATAAAATCTTTAAAAAAAAAAAAAAAAAAAAAAAAAGAAAATTTGGAGTCTTTCTTGGACTGGGGAGAAGGGAAGCTGATACTATCTGTACTGTAGTACTGTATTTTTATTTTTACAAAAAATATGGTAATACTCTGTTCGTTTTGCTACTTGATTTTATCCACTTTAAATTAATGTGTTAGATGTATTTATTGTCAGTATATAGATTTATCTGACTTACCTAATTATTATTCAAGTAATGCTTTATGTTGTAGAAAATGCAGGCAGTGTAGAAGTGTATAAAGACTGAAGTCTTTGTTCTCCAACCCCGACTCTCATTCACCAGAAGTATCATATTTCCTTGGTTTTTAGCTGAAAAGCTGCTGCTTTACAACTTGCCGTTCTAATTTAATATGCCCTGGATAGCTTTCTAACTCAGTAGGGATAACTCTACACCATTATGTTTAGATAATATTTCTTTGTGTGAATGTATCATAGTTTGTTTGACCAGTTTCTTGTTGATGGGTTAATATTGAGTGTGTGGATACATTTTTTTAAAGAACATAATTATATTAACTATATGTTAGCTAGTTTTTAAAATTTAATATATTGTGGGTATTCACATGTCAGCAAATGTTAATAAAATCAAATAACAATTTTGTTCTTTTCTCAAACATCCTTCTGTTTTACAGAAGATTTGTCTACTAGTATCTCTGTATCTAATTGTCAGATTCAGGAAAATGTGGTAAGTAAAAATTACAGCTAAAATTTGCAAATTGGGTAATTAAAATAGGTAAAATAAGGTGCGAAAATCTTATTAAATAAAAAACAAACTCAAATACAGATAACAAACTTGATTGCTAGAGGGGTATTGGGTGGGGGGATGGTTGAAGTAGATAAAGGGAATTAAGAATATATTTATCTTGATGAGTGCTGAGAAACATTTAGAATTGTCAATGACTATATTGTATACCTGACACTAATGTAACACTGTATGTTAATTATATTTGAATTAAAAAAAGTTCATAGGCCAAAGTATTGAGCCTTGGCCTAAAGACAACCAGCTAGATTGTGACTGATAACTACTCTAAGGGGTTTTATGGAAGGAAACTAAGGCAGATTTTTTAAATTGTGAAAATAAAGATAACTTTTTCACAAGTGATAGTAGAATATTACATAGTGATAGACTAGAGGGGAGAGATTATTTCTTGCTGGTCAGCAAGGGGGCAGGGGGAAGCTTCTTCAAGGAAGTGAAACCTGACCTGTGATCACAGGGATGGAAAGGAATTTCTGCGGAGTGTGGAGAGGGTGGGGTGGGGGAACAATAGTTTAGGCAAGTACAGAGGCTGGGATGGGCAAGTAGAGGGAAGCAGGACACATAAGACTTTTAAGGAATAGTGAACAGAAGTTTGGCTGCAGTGTAGGTGCGTGTTAGGGATTATGACAGGGGTCGGCATACTTTCTATAAAGGAATAGATATTTCTATAAAGGAATAAATATTTTAGGCTTTGGTGCCCCGTACTCAGTTACTTGACTCTGCCATAGTAGTGAGATAGCATCCGTAGGTAGTACATAAAGGAGTGAGCATGACTCTGTCCCAGTATAACTGTATTTATGGACACTTGAATTTGAATTTTATGTCATTTTCGCATGTCAAAAAATACTATTATTTTCCCCTTTTTTAACCATTTAAAATGTAAAGTCTAAGATGAGGAGCCCATCCAAAAAGAGACAGGCTGGATTCGGCCTGTAAACTTATTTGTCAACCCTGGACTAGAAAGAAAAAAGTCATAAGATAGTTCATTGGCTATATTTTCTCTGATAAAAATCTTGCCATCTTCCACTTGGGGCATCCGGCTCTAATGCCTCTGTAGCATATAGATGTTGGCTTTTCTAAGACTGCAGTGAAGATTGGATATCCAGTAGTGTTCCAGGGAATAGAGGGTTTCAAGGAGATGTGACCTGTATGTCTCTTGTTGTAGTGGTAGAATAGATACCAGATTCTTGGGGAGGGAAAAGGGGATTACACAAACATGAGATCACTAACTGTGAAGGATCCCCTGAGAACTTGAGGGGCATGCCTATTCATAGCTGAGAAGGGAAAAGATTCGGAACTGGTCTTTGTGAAAATGTTTTCTAGCAGTTATTATTTGACTAGTGGATGTTCCCTCATCTAATTTGATTAGAACCAAAATTTCCTTGGTTAAACAAAAAGTTGATTGAAGTTGGGAAGCATATAAAAATGATTCTTATAAACCTTAAAATTTTCATTATACCTTAAAACATGCATATATACACATTGATTTGCTTTTGTCACAGGGCTGAGAGTTCTGTAAGTATGGGTCTGCTAAATAGGGTTCCACTTTGTCTTGCATCAGCCACACCTGTGATGTAGTCCTGCAGTTCTGATGCTAAACGCCTTGTTGTCATGCAAACTGCACAGGTTAAGGGCACAGTTCCTAACAAGGCTGCCGTCACTTGAGACACCAGCCACAAGTGCAGGGGTCCCCAGTTCACCAATACTTCTGACCAACTGGCTACAGAGTCGGGATTCCCCCAAACCCACACTGAGGTTCAGTATTCACTAAAATGACTCAGAACTCAGGAAAGTGCTGGACTTAGATTTATAGCCTTATTGTAACGGATAAAAATCAGGATCAGGCAACCAAAGACACATAGGGTATGGTCTGGAAGAGTTCTGAATGTAGAGCTTCTGAATTCTCTCCCTGAAATCAGGACATGCAACCCTACAGCACATTGATCTGTCACCAGCCTGCAAAGTTACCTGGGCCTTAGTGTACAAAGTTTTTATTGGAGTCTCATTAAATAGGCATGATTGACTGAAGCATTGGCCACATGATTGAACTCAATCTCCTACTCCCCCTCTTCTCCTCCCCTAAGTTTGGACTGGTTCAAAGCTCCAATGCTCTAATCTTAGATTAGATTCTCTCTCTTAGGAACCAGGGACAAAGGCCAGCCAAGTTCTTACACAACAACACCCATAATGCATTCTCTATAATTTCCAATTTTTTTTTTTTTTTTTAAGTAGAACCAGGGATACCTGTGAAATATTCTGGGAAAAGAATCCTCACTCCCGCTGTCTTTGGTATTTATTTTGTTCACAAATAAATTGACAGCTATAGTTTGGTGTCTCCCCTCTATGGAGTTTTTCTTTCTCTCTCTCTTTTTTTAAGAGTTTTCATTTGAGAGGGAACAAGCATAGGCAGGAGAGGCAAAGGGAGAGATAATCTCAAGCAGACCCAGCACTGAGCACAGAGCCCAGTGCGGGGCTTGATCTCACCACCCTGAGATCATGACCTGAGCCCAAACCAAGAGTCAGATGCTTAACTGACTCCACCACCCAGGTGCCCCCTTTATGGAGTTGCTAAAACTACTTTGTTTTCATAGAAATCGCTCATGTTTCATTGGCTTATATAGTATACATATTTAATTTTTTTATAATTAAACTATGTAGTCTGTAAGAAGTACATTTGGCATAGTGGGTTTGGGAACAAATTCAATTTTAAGAGTTACTCATTGGGATACCACACGCATTTTATTAGACTACTGTAGACATTAGTATATTCTTTTCAGAGGGAATGAAAAGTACAGGTTATTCTGGGGCATTAGTAAAGAAAAGGTGTTAGGAGAACCTCTATTAATAAGTAGAATTTATTTGACCCTGATATGTCCTGAATTATTTATTTATTTATTTATTTATTATTTTTTTTTTTTTAAGATTTTTATTTATTTATTGGACAGAGAGAGAGATCACAACTAGGCAGAGAGGCAGCCAGAGAGAGAGAGAGGAGGAGGAAGCAGGCTCCCTGCCGAGCAGAGAGCCCAACGCAGGCCTCGATCCTAGGACCCCGAGATCATGACCTGAGCCGAAGACAGAGGCTTTAACCCACCGAGCCACCCACGCGCCCCTGAATTATTTATCTTTTTAACAGATTTTTTTGTTTCCTTAATACTTCATAAGCCCCTTAACTAGCCCTATTTTACAAATTAGCTACCTTTTACAGAGTCATTTATATATAGTCAGGGCTCAATAAATGTTGATGACAATCATAAAATCATAGGCATTTTTTATGTTAGGAGGGGCCTAGAGGGGTAGACCAATACTTCTTTACAGATGAGAAAGCCAAGTTCGAGGGAATTCAAGATTACCTGATTTCAACAGAAATTAGGACATCAGATTTATAGAATTACTGATTTTATATGCCAGGTCCTGGACTTGACACTTGGTATATATCTTCATTTAACTTACCTGAAAATCCAGTGAAATAGTTGTTATTATATCCCCATTACCAGTGAGAAATTGAGGTCTGTGCAGTTGCATTTGAGTTGCTGCCCTGAGACAGGTGCCGGCAGGGAGTATAACACTGACAGGGAGGGTGCCTGACTTCATGCGGACGGTGGCCCATACCCAGACAACGGAGCCCCTGGCTGACGCACTGGGAAGGGGACTGGAGAGCACCTGCCAAGAATATTCCCATAGTGACAGCTGGACAGCCAGGCAGCCGCTGAGGAGGAGGAGAGGGAGGGAAGAAGAATGGGGAGGGATCTGAGTTACAGACTTTCTTACACATACCCTTCTCATCAGGCTTTCAAAATGAGCCTAATCTCAATAATAGAAACCTTCTGAGTTCCTAAAGATAGCAAATCTCTTTAATGGTGAAATAAGTAAAATTTTGTTAACTTTTTACTTTTTATAGAGCATTACTTGCTAAATACAAGATTTTCTTTAATTCAAAGCACCCCCCCCAAAGGCCTGTTACAGAATATATTATACTTGCATATTGAAGAGTCATAGTATTAAAATCGGGCTTTTCTAGGACATGGAAAGTTTGTGTTCATAAAATATGTTAAGAAACTTAGCTGCCTCTCATAAAAACAAAAAGGTGTTCAGTATTGGAATGAAAAGAGTCAGAGATGTTGATGGTATTGAATAGAGGAAATAATGTCGCTTCCTCTTTCCTAAATAGGACATTAGCACTGTTTACCAGATCTTTGCTGATGAGGTGCTTGGTTCAGGCCAGTTTGGCATCGTCTATGGAGGTAAGTGACTACAGCCGGTTGCAAATTGTACATACTCTAGGAAGCTGTGAAATTTAAAGACCTCTGCTAGCTGTTGTGTCTTGTCAGTTTTGTTGAGAGGCTTTTTTCTGAGCAGTTGACGTGCATTCTTTTAGCTCCACCCTTTTCACTATGAACATTCATTCCTTAATTGCAGCTATACACTTTACAAAGTAACAGAATCAAGAAATTAGTTTTACAGTAGTCTTACTTTATCTCTTCTCATAGCTCACACATAAAGATGTTTGTAAGGGAAAAATGAATGGCTTGAAGCTTTTGTTGGGCTGTGTGGGCTCATTTATCCAAGGATGTGCTCTTCTGGATTTCTAGCACCAATGGCCCCATTTATCTGCTGTTGGCATGAATGTTGTGTCTGGTCTGAAGACCTGAAATCTCACTGTGACTCCTGGTATCAGCAGAGTCATTTAAGCTCACTGTGCATTAGTATCTTCATCTGTTTAAAGGAGTCAACAAAATTTGACCTGCATAGCTCCCGGGATTGCTAATCAAGCCTAATGCACATAAAAGTACTTTGTAAGCCATGATACAAGGTATAAAAGAAATGTCAAATCCTTTTCCTTCCTTGCTGACACTCTTTAAGTAACCTCCTAGTGGCCTTTCTGCCTCAAGGCTTGCTTTGATATTTGGTTAAAGAACTGTGCTGATTCAGTGAACCTAGAATAAATCTAATTCATTAATAAAATGCTTCTACCTTGACAGTGTTTGAAGACTAAATCAGAGTCGTTAACTGTCATTTATTTAATAAGATAGATTTTTTTTAAATATTTTTTAAATTTATTTGACAGAGAGAAACATAGCCAGAGAGAGAACACAAGCAGGGGGAGTAAGAGAGGGAGAAGCAGGCTTCCCGCCGAGCAGGGAGCCCGATGTGGGACTCGAACCCGGGTCTCCAGGATCATGACCTGAGCCAAAGGCAGTCGCCCAACCAACTGAGCCACCCAGGCGCCCCAAGATAATTTTTCAGCAAACAAGTTCACTCAAATTTCCTGCCATTTCAAGTAATGGAACTGCCTTTATTAGGGGCAGCTATTACAGGAAAATATAATTTACTTCTTAAAATTAAAGATGAGTGAAGGAGAAAGAATAAAATCAGCCAAAGTAAAGAAATCTAAGCATAAATACATATCAGGTTCAGTCTCTTCAATTTCCTGATAAAGCTTTTACATTGTATGAAACAAACAGAAAAAAAGCTTTTACATTGTACACAAGCTGTCAATTTGCTTTTTCTTTCTTTTCTATACTTTTTTTTTTTTTAATAGGAAAGCACAGAAAGACTGGAAGGGATGTGGCTATTAAAGTAATTGATAAGATGAGATTCCCCACAAAACAGGAAAGTCAGCTCCGTAATGAAGTGGCTATTTTACAGGTAAAAAGACCACGCTGCTTTGTCCTGGATTTTTTTGATTTGTGAGTTTTTAAATGCCAGTCTGTTTAGTATGCTGATAAGAGTAAGGTTTGTTTTTTTCTTCTGTTTTCATCTTGTGACCTTTGTACTCAGTGAGCGGCTGGTGGGTATCTATGTTAAATCCTTACATTTTTTTCTTTAAAAGGAAAAATTAAATTATAGTAATCTAGGAGTTACAAGAACTGCCATTATGATAGTAGTTTAGAACACATTTTCATCAGTAATATCTTAACAACAAAAGTAAAAACTTAGTCTTTAATTCATCACTCCAAAAGCTCAAAATACTTGAATTCTCGTGTCCCCATATTCGACTAGGAGGTCAGCACTGGACCCATGCAGTGCTCATAGATGATGTGCTTAGCTATTATAGCGACTGGTGTAAAAATAAAGTCTGCTTAAAATTGTGTACCTTTTCACAGTAGCACTTATTTTATTTAAAACTCTAAAGATTTAGTTTTAGGAATATTTTTAAAGATATATTGGCAATGACTTAGCTCCCATTAAATAAATTACTGTTTTTATTTTCATCTAACATTTTTACCTCTTTTGGGGGTCATCTGGAAGACTGACATTTAGATTTATCTTTATTTTTATGAATACCATATAAATTATAATAGGCAAATGTCTATTCACTGTGTAGCTTTTGCATAATATTTAAGAAATCATGGTGATGTAATAGTTAATGCTGTCAGAACCCCATTTGCTTGTGAGTGAAGTTCAAGAAGACACAGTCTACTGAACTTAGGCCTCCTTGAAGAAGCAGGTAAGAAACTTTTAAACACAGGATTCATTTTACATGTGTTACATTATTGGTTACTTGCAATGACATTTGCCTCCTATGTTTTTCAGAGGAGTGATAATCAAAAGATTGTGGTCTACAAGCAACCTGTGGTCTCTTCCTCCTGTACAACTATCTTCATATAGAAAATTAATAGCATTCACACTGTTTTGGGAAGTCAATATTGTTAGTTATCGTTTTTCATATCTAATTCTGGAATCTTGCTCACTGTCCAACTAATACACACAAAAAAAATAAATATGAAGGATATATTCTTAAGGCTTGATTCATCCTTGTCACTCTGATCACAGACACTTCTGTAAACTAAATACTGAAGGTTTTTTTGGTTTTTTTTTTTGCCCTTTGTTATCAACGGTGGCTCATAATAACTAAATTTAGGGACTTCCAGGAAATGCACAATGCAACAATAATAGTATAGTGTTGTGGTTATTTTCATTGATATTGTTGTCTGGGAAATACAGTTAAGTGATTGTAGGTTGTAGTATGTCTCCAAATATACTATTTTCATCTTAAATTTAATACTATGTTTTTTGTTGTAGATTCTTTTCAAATTGTTTATATATAAATTTATATTTTTATGTTTAGTGAATGGCTTACTTTGTGCCAGAAACTACACTTAAAAAGTACTTTAAACATCACCCAACTGGAAGAGGGACAGGTTTAGAGTTTGATCTAAGTCTGTCTGCAGACCACATGCTTTTTCTATTCTAGCACATTGGACCTCTTCTGTGTGTGTGTGTGTGTGTGTGTGTGTGTGTGTGTGTGTGTGTGTGTGTGTTGTGTGTGAGAGAGAGAAGTTATGACTTCATTTCCTTTGCAATGTATAAATTCAACAAGTTCTTCTATATATAAAGATCAACTTTAGCCTACTTGGGATTTGAATTATAATTCTCTTAGAACAATCTGAATGTGGTAAAACCATTTTTTAATGGAAACTTATTTTCAAATACTCATTGGCTGAAATTCATTACGGAAGATTTAATTATACGAGCATTTGAGCTAGACTCTTGCACATGGGTTGAAAGGAACATACTTCACTCCCTCCACTCACCCACCTCCCCTCTGCTGTGTCATCCTTACGCTCCAGTCTTTGCCTCTGATTCTTCTTTTATGTAGTCCTCATTAAACAACCTAAAAGGCTGGCTGAACCCTGCCTGGTAGTTGATTCTGGTACTCTCACTTCCCTGCAGCTCCACTGACATCCCTGGTTTTTCTTCCCCATGTCACCTTTATCAAGAAAGGTTAGGGGGTAAAGACTAAGCACCTGACTGAAACTACAGTTTTGGCCTTTCCAGTGGCAGGGAAGAACAATTCTAAAATCATTAGTGACCTTATAGTTTACCCAGGAACATCCAGCCTCTCTCTAGACGATGATCTCTGTATTTCTATCAGGTTAATAGAAAGGAGGGCATGACATTTTTGGACATCTGCAAGTATTCTGTTAGGCGGAGCCAAAATCTCTTGAAAAAGGTTCCACTGTAGACACTGCACTCAACAAACTGAGTCTCCTTTCTGAATTTTGGCCACACTGACCATCTTGCTGTTCCTTAAGTATGCCAGATATGGCCCTGTCTCAAAGCTTTGCTTTAGCTATTCCTGTGCCTGGAATGCTGTCCCCCGCCCCAGTATCTGCATGGCATAGTCCCTTATCTCCTTCAGGACTTTGCCCAAATGTCATTTCCTTATGAGGTGCTTGCATTCTGTTCCCATCCACCCTCACCCTCTTTTTCTTCTCTCCATAGCATTTACGACCTTCATACTGAGTAATTTACTAGTTTATTACCTATTGTCTACCCCACCTTGCTAGAATAAATTCCATGAAATGAGATTTGTCAGTTTTGTTTACTCATGAATCCAGACTACCTACATAGTATGAGGCATGTAGCAAATACTCATGTTATTGGTAAATGTGTTTATGTGGGGCATTACCTATAACATATTGTTAAATTTTTTAAATGGATATGTGGAATAGTTCCATTTGTATAGTTTCTTAATGTGTACTTTGCTAATATGTACATACAGTTATGTAAAGAAAAGGATCCATGCCTACATGAACTGTTAACAGGGCTGTATCTGCTGGGGACTGTTTTGTGGGGTAGGAAAAAAATGGAGGCTTTTTACTTTTGTTTCATAGAGATGTGGTAATATAAAATGTCATTGCTCTTGCCTGAAGCAGGTAGGTTATAGAGTCGTAATGGGAGAAAATATGTGGTGCTCTCATGGCTACTTATGTAAATGGGAGAATGTCATCAGAAACTTAAAAAAAGAGAAATTTCTAGTTTGAACACTGTGGTGTAAATTCAACATTTTTCCCTTCTCTTTTTGGGAGTCACCTAAAAGCTACAAGAAAAATGATAAACAGAAATTAAAAAACTAATAAAAATAGAAGAACGTTCAGACCTATAAAATAGGTAGAGGAGTTTTTCCAGAAACACTGGTGATGGAGCCAGGGGTGCATTCAGGGAGAGGCACCACAATGAGGGCTGTTTTTGCTGGCTCTTCCTAGGATCTACAATTGTGAGATCCTCCCTAGATGCCTCCTCAAACAGAAGAAAGCCAAGGACCTTACGATCTGATAAAATTTAATTTAAGGGAGAACACAGTAAGTGAAGGGAATAAGGGCACTTTAATAGTGGAAGAGTGCAGATCACACCAAATAACAGGAGCAACCTTTATAAAGGAAAGCTAGAGAGGAGACGGGGAGAAACTGACAAGCACAGCAGTAGTCCTGGTAGCCCAGACTAACATGGAAGGCCTGAACAGTGTAAGGTAATCTAACCACTTTACACTGAAGTCTGTACCCTAAAAACAAAGAACAAAGAATACTTCATTCATTCAGAAAAGCAGGATAAATAGTATTCTTTGATCCTAATGCAATAAAAACTAGAAATAAATTATAAATCAAAAAACAAAACGCTCCCACCACCTGAAAGTTTTTTAAGTATATTATTCTTAAAGAGCAAAACCAAGATTTCAAAGTATTTAGAAAATAATTGTGAAAATACTGTTTACAAGCAGTTTATTGCTTAGAAAATTTATAACCCAAATAGTTACACAAGAAAGAATGAAAATAAATGATGTAAGAATCCAACTCAAAAGGTCAAAGAATGAACAATAAAGGAAAGCAAAAATAAGAAATAACATCTTAGGGAGAGGAGCACAAATACTGAAAAAAATTTAAAGGCATATTAAGATACTGCCTTGTCCAACTCTTAACAAATGAATTTGAAAACCTGGAGAAAATGATTCTCTATGAAAGTGTAATTTATCAAAAGATTCCAGAGGAAATAGGACATTTAAACAAATAGAAGATGTTAAGAGATAGTAATGTTATAGCATACTTCTGTTTGTGTGTGTGTGTACTGTTGATGGGGCTGTGGGTGTAGAGAGAAACTTTTACAAGGTCACAGCATGGGGATAGCCAACCACACTTCCAATTCTAAGTTGATCAAATCTGTGATATTCTGAATTTTCCCCCTGCTCAGTATTATCACATCCATGTCACTTTTGTTTACTATATAAACTTGTCACTTTTTTTTTTTTTTTTTTTTTTTTTTGCTGCTTGGAATACCATCCAATTAAATTGTTTTAAATTGATTAGTAAGCAATATTTTAACTTGCTAGTCATTTTTTAAAACACCAACCATGATTCAGACATTGAGCTAAAATGACTAAGACAGTTTCTGCTGTCAGGGAACTCACTAGAGTACAGAGTGAGAAGCACACACGTGACACAGTACCGTGGAGTAAACATTGCTGCGTGTATATGTAGTCTTGGGTGAAAACTACTGCAGCCCCCGCAGAGAGAGGTAGTGTGAGCTGAAATTAAAGCCACTACAATGGGAACTGAGATGATGGCAAATTCAAAAAACATTTTAGATCAACCTCACATAAGCCAAAAAGAAGTTTCTCTTCTTAGCATAATCAGATATCTATTATAAAGATAAAAGCAGCAGAAAATAATATTTCTAAAAATAAAAAGTTTAATCACCTTTAGGGAAGATATGAAAGTCCAAGCAGAGGAGTAGATTTATGTCCAGGGATAGAAAGTCATGGAGTATTTTTGAGCATGCCTGACTTAACGATAATATGCTTTCACGAAAGGTTTTTTTTTTTTTTAACCAGTAAGATTGCTTTTTTATTAACAGAAACAGTATCACATTCAACTTCATATTTATCCAACCCTGGTAACGTAGTGGTGCTCAAGAAATGTGATGATGGAGCTAGAGATCTTGAGCCCAAAAGAGGGAAAACCGAATGCAGATATGATTGAGAATCCAGACTTAAATAACTACCTTAAAAACAGAAACAGATCTTGGAAAATCTGAATCTGTGATCCTGTTTGCTTTTACTGCTTATTTTTGTTTTTCTTTCTATGCTGTGTATTCCAAATAATTGCAGTACATTGTTAGATATTTGCATAGTAAAACTATTACTCTACTTAAGTTAGTTACATATAAATATCCTGTAACTCTTCAGAATTTACACCATCCTGGGATTGTAAACCTGGAATGTATGTTTGAAACTCCAGAACGAGTTTTTGTAGTAATGGAAAAGCTGCATGGAGATATGTTGGAAATGATTCTATCCAGTGAGAAAAGTCGACTTCCAGAACGAATCACTAAATTCATGGTCACACAGGTACTTTACCTCTTTTTTTTTTTTTCTTTTTTAACAAATTTGAAAACAATTTCAATAGCCGTGCTTTCACATCTCGGGTTGGAAATTTTTAACTTTGAAGAACAGAGTAACACTTCAGTTAATGAACTTTAGTGGACTTTTCAAATTATCATACCTTTCGAGAGCTCAGTTGGGGGGTTAACTATGATTTTTTTTTCCAAGCACTGAAAAAATTCCATTTTCTTCCATAACAGATCCTTGTTGCCTTGAGGAATCTACATTTTAAAAATATTGTGCACTGTGATTTAAAGCCAGAAAATGTGCTTCTCGCATCAGCAGAGCCATTTCCTCAGGTGAGATACTCTGTAGAACCTTTTTAAGTATCTGACGGAATAACAGAGCACCCATGTAGTAAAGGGAAGTGCTGCAGGTTCAGATAGCCATCTTAACAGAATTGATTAGCCTGTAACTGCCCATGAGGATAAATACTTGATATAATTTGAACTCCAATCTTATTATTTATTTTCATTAAGACTTTTTGGACTTAACCAGATCTCAAGGAATAACTTTTTGCATGTAGACTGCAGTTCACGTCTCCCTGTGATTTGGGAATGAAGTGAGGAGAATCAGTCTTGGCTGGTGCCTGGTGCTGAGGACAAATTCCCCATAAAAACACGGGTAACCCTATAGTGGGGGACACTAGATTTTTTGGGGGGGAACACTAGATTTTGGGGCAGGCTTAGCTAACTCTCCTTCCTCTTTGGAGTACTTTATTTCAAATATTTTCACTAAACCTATGGAGGAATTACATTTCCCATTACTGTCGTCACTCACACATATATATCGTGTGTGTGTGTGTGTCCGTGTCCTATGTGGGATGCATTTATTTTTGTTTGACTTGGTTAAATTTCATTTCAGTAAAGAATGTTGATCTTGATCCAAAATTATTTCATAACCTAAAAAATTGCTTCATAAACCCAAAGTTTGAAGCCATTTTCCTGAGGAATATATGTTGGTAATACCCATAAATATTTTTCATGCTTATCATTGGTGAATTCTCCAATCAGCTAGAATATCTATTGACAAACTATTACTTATATACATTTGAAAAATGCACAGATGGCTAGACTAAGGACAGTTGATTATTTCACTTGAGTTAACTACAACTCAAATTGTCTTTCAAAGAAAGATTTTTTTTTTCCAAAGATTTTATTTATTTGAGAGTGAGAGAGAGCAGGAGGGGGGTAGGGTCAGAGGGAGAAGCAGACTCCCTGCTGAGCAGGGAGCCCAGTTTAGGGCTCAGTCCTGGGACTCCAGGATCATGACCGAGCCAAAGGCGGACACTTAACCAACTGAGCCACCCAGGCACCTGAAAAAGATGATTTTTAAAAATTACTCAAATCTTACAAGGAAGTGATCCTATTCTTTTGTAATGCCTGTGTGGTTAAAAGGGATTCCCTATCATTGTGAGGTCAAAAAGTTGACCTCACCAACCCTAACAGTTGGTGTGATGTTTTAAATAAAGTGTTTCTATAAATTATCATCTCATTGATCTTCAGAATAGTCTGGGCAAAGGATGTACACCCCTCCAGTGAGGCTAAAAGTCCAACTTTCTGACTTCCGTTATGAACCAAGGGAAAATAACATTGACTTGACATTCCTTGTTGCTCAAGTGCTAGCCATGGCCACATTTCCTTATTCAACTGTCAAACTGCCATGGCATCTTTATCAAGATGTTACTAGAAATATGGCATTTAACAACAACAAAAAATACAGTTCACATGTCTTCATGCTCAGTAATCCTATTCTTCTAGGACTTAGGAGGGAGCCACATTCAGTAATGACACAGAAGAATAATCATAAAAATATGCACCAGGGTCCATGTCTTAGTAATAGCAAGAAGTATTTGAATGCACCTTCATCTTTGCTTTCCAGACCCTGTTATACCATTGGTTGTAGAGGCCCAATCTCTTTTTTCTCAGTTTATCTTAATGCTTTTTGTGAAGACTTTTTGGTGAGACAGGGCATTTCCTCTGGAAAGTACTTGGGCGTTTGCTTGTTCAGCATGGATGTGTCATTACTCCCCAAAATCCAAACTTCTAGAAGATGGGCAGCAAGATAAGTGTTCTGAACTCTGCCAAGCTCATCACACTTCCAGAACGCTTCACTGCAGCTACCTTCAAAGAGAACTTTTTTCAGACCCAAATCTGACTAGCCATCATTTGTTCCACTGTCCTAGAAAACACCGTTGCTCTTATTCCTTCAAGCAAACTCTAGCATTGCTTTTCTATGGACTACGTTAATAGTCCTCTTTACTATACCTCAATTTGCCAACTGATAGTAAACCTCGGGAATATATATTCTAGGATTAAGCAAAATAAAGGGTCAGTTTTTAAAAACCAACTTAGTTTCATTCAGCACACATTTGTTGAGTACCTTTATGTGTCCAAGGCAACTCAGGATCACTGAGGATTCAAAAATAAGACACATAATTTCTGCTCACAGATGATAGAAAAGTAGCTCCTTAAAAGCCAAATGCTAGCCTGGGTGGCTCAGTGGGTTAAAGCCTTTGCCTTTGGCTCAGGTCATTATCTCAGGGTCCTGGGATTGAGGCCTGCATCCGGCTTTCTGCTCAGCAGGGAGCTTCCTTCCTCCTCTCTCTCTGTCTGCCTCTCTGCCTGCTTGTGATCTGTCAAACAAATAAATAAAATCTTTAAAAAAAAAAAAAAAGGCCAAATGCTAAAAAATCAGCACCCTCTCATTTCATCAAAAAAAACTTTGACCACTTACACCACCAGTCTGGTTTTTAGCATCCTGGATGCTAGAACTTAAAAGGTTTTTTTTTAAATCAGCACTAGGAAAGTCTTCATACTATGTCAGTAACATCACAGGGTTATAAATGTACCTGCCTTTTGGCAAAAAGGGCGTTTTACACCTTCCCTGTCTGCATTCATGTGACATTTGTAATCAGTACAGTTGGCAGGTGTGTTGAAATGACTCAGTGTCGTACGTAGGGACAGGTGTGTATAGAGATTGATTGATAGATGAAAATGCAACATTAACATCATCTTTTTATCTCCAGGTGAAGCTGTGTGACTTTGGCTTTGCGCGCATCATTGGTGAGAAGTCATTCAGGAGATCTGTGGTAGGAACTCCAGCGTACTTAGCCCCTGAAGTTCTCAGGAGCAAAGGTTACAACCGTTCTCTAGATATGTGGTCAGTGGGAGTTATCATCTATGTCAGCCTCAGTGGCACATTTCCTTTTAATGAAGATGAAGATATAAATGACCAGATCCAAAATGCTGCATTTATGTACCCACCAAATCCCTGGAGAGAAATTTCTGGTGAAGGTAAAAAAAAAAAAGTTTCAGCTCTGTGCCCTTTAGTCTAAAAATCTTTGTGATCTCAAATCAGCCTGTTTCTTCTTGTCTCATCTTTTTAATTTCTCATATTCATCTTTCAAATTCAACCATTTTTGAGCACTCTTCCTTCTGCATTATCTCATCTCTAATTCCCTTCTAGCGCTATGGCATAGCACTAATCCAGACCCCAATTTCTTCCTTTTGAAACTACTAAAATATCTTAACAGTCCTATCCATTAGACGCTTTCCTGGTCCTTCCCAGTCACCACTGCAGCCAAATCAGTCTTTAGGAAACATTACCTTGGTCTCAATCTGCCCTTTAACCATGTTGCAGCTACATAAGCCTCCTGAGACAGTCTGAGTTTACCCACCATCCTCCTCTTTGATGCACCCCTCCATGAAACCTAGTTGTTTTCTCTTCCCACCTTTCTGCATTTTGCTTAGGCCTTTCCTCAGTCTATAGTCCCTCTTCCTCGCTACTGAAATCCTTCTAGTCCTTCAAGACTTGTGGCACATGTATGAAGTCTTCCCTGAGCTCTCCTCTAAACTTGTAAGATCAACTTAGGTTACTAGGAGGAGATATTTTTCCTTAAGCATTCTTTCCTTTCATAATTACCTATTTCCAGAACTAGACTGTAAGCTCCTTGAATGGGAGACCTGTCTTTCAGGTTCTTTATACCTAGAATGAACTTCATAGACATTTTCCAGTTTATTTGCAGCCCTCCCGTGGACCAATCGTAGGAAGTAGGATACATCTGTTTTCCCTGCCCAGTACAGGTTTTTGAGCATGGAAGCCTGGGCTGTGTACCCATCAAGAATGGCTTGGCTGTCCCTCTTTTATACTGCCAGGAAGAGCACACAAGCTATTTAACAGCCACATATTGAATAGACTCCTACTGGGGAAATAACCCACCTGGATTTAGCCAACCTTTGGAACAAGGGTCTTTTTTTGTTTTTCAAAAGTACCAGACCTAATCATAGGGATTAACAGCCCATTAAACTAGGAAAGCTTGAGGAACAACGTGTAGACAGTAGCAGGCTTACTTACAGTTCCTCTCAGAGTTCCTGGGGTGGTGTGGTCTGCAGACCTCTTATATCAGAATAGTCAGTCGGTGAGTGTACTAAAATGAAAACCCTTGCCTATATCCCAGAGATTCCACTTCACCAGCTGGCATGACACCAGGAATGCATTTCAATAAATACCCCAAATGATCCTGCTGCATATGGGGGACAACCACTTAAGGAATAGTAGGTAAAAGTTTGAAGTATTTGGAATCAGAGGAGTTCATAATTAAAATACCTGTGGTATGCAGAAAAAAAACAGAATGAGTATGATGTAAACCTTTCATTTGGCCCATCCCTGGGTCCTGGCCTTTGTATCAGCATTTCAAATGCACTGTCACATTGCGCTGTGGTCTTGCAGTTGCTCCATTTCTTCAAACAACTGCATGAAATCAGTATGCCAGCGTCTCACTATACACACCAAGCGCCATGAACGTATTTGTGTAAGACCTGTTTGAGTGTGAACATGTGGTAATAAGTTACTATATCAGTTTGGCGCTGTGTGTAGAGCTGGTTTCAGCTCCTTCGCAGACCAAACCAGGGACTAGGGAATGGTGTTATGGGGGAAACAGTGAGTCAGTCTGTAATCAGTTTTTAAAATTCATTTTATAATAATAGCAAATACTGGCACTTATGTGCTGAGCACAACAGTTCTAAGCCCTTTACGTGTAGTTCATCTTTACAACAACCTCATTTTACAGACGACGAAATGGAGAAACAGCAGCGGGTACTAACCGACCCTCTGCCACACTGAACCCGTACTCTGCACTGCCTCCTTAAGCAGACACACACACTTCCTAAGTACGCTGTAAGTTCAGTGAACATTTAATGGACCACTAACAGGGTAGCTGTAAGACCATGGCCTTGAGAAGTGAAATCCTCAACCCGTGTTTCTGCAAGCTGCCTTCTAAAGTTTGCTTTGCCCCATACACCCAAATCTACATGTCTGATTTCATCTTTTCTCTTAGCAATTGATCTGATAAACAACTTACTTCAAGTGAAGATGAGAAAGCGTTACAGTGTGGACAAATCTCTTAGTCATCCCTGGCTGCAGGTAAAAAAAAAATTGTCTCTGGAAGCCATTCTTGTAATTTGTCTTACCTACTGAAACCACTCTAAGATGATTTAGTGATTAATTTGTCCTGTGGCTACATTTTTGAAGGTTTTGCAGTAAACCACTGAAATGCAGAACTGATAGGCAATTAAATTCCCATGAACTGAAAAGTGGTGATTTAGCTTTTTTATAGGACCTTATGTTTCATTTCACCTTTTTGTAAGATAAGCATATTATTTTGTCAAATATATTTTACCTTAAAATCATCCACTGAAAGATTCATATTTGCATTGATGAGATCAGAAATGCTATTTAAAATGTTTGGCTGAATTCCCCCAAAAGCTATTGCATAGATTTCTTAAAAGATACCCCCAAACTTCAGAGTAAAAAGAAGCTTTAGAACTATTTTATTATTTTTTTTAAAAGATTTTATTTTTTTATTTGACAGAGAGATCACAAGTAGGCAGAGAGGCAGGCAGAGAGAGGAGGAAGCAGGCTCCTTGCTGAGCAGAGAGCCTGAGATCATGACCTGAACCAAAGGCAGAGGCTTTAACCCACTGAGCCACCCAGGTGCCCGCTTTAGAACTATTTTAAAAGGAGTAGGAGGTAGCATTAACTTTAAAACAAATGCAATCATAGTCTCCACGATTATTAAATTATCCTGGCAGTAGATTCTAAGTGCTTTCCCCTACTTTGAGGAGTAAGGTGTGGGTGTAAGGTCAGAGTAAAGATCAGAATATTTTAGCGATTATTGTTAGTCATCTCAGAAACCTCAGGCAATTTTTTTTTTTTTTTAAGATTTTATTTATTTGACAGCGAGAAACACAGCGAGAGAGGGAACACAAGCAAGGGGAGTGAGAGAGGGAGAAGCAGGCTTCCCACCGAGCAGGGAGCCCGATGTGGGACTCGATCCCGGGCCTCCGGGATCATGACCTGAGCCGAAGGCAGTTGCCCAACCAACTGAGCCACCCAGGCGTCCCGGCAATTTTTTTTTTTTTTTTTTTTTTTAAGTTGTAGAACTAGTTACTTCATTTAGAGATTCTAAATTTGAAAAAGTATTTAACATCGCTAATTTAAATATTACAGATGGAACTTACTATATAGCAAGTACTTTTCATATTGGGTGTGGGTTGTCAGTTTTGTGACTGGGCTGCTAAGAAAAAAAGTTCAGAGTATTTTGTTCCTTTTATACTTTATAATCATTTTTTTTTCTAGGACTATCAGACTTGGCTTGACCTTAGAGAATTTGAAACTCGCATCGGTGAACGTTACATTACACATGAAAGTGACGATGCCCGCTGGGAAATACATGCATACACCCACAATCTTGTGTACCCAAAGCACTTCATTATGGCTCCCAATCCAGACGATATGGAAGAAGATCCTTAATTATCAGTGAGCTGACTTCAATAAGGAAGGATTTCATTTTATGGACTGATATTTTGCTGCCCAACTGTTGTTTGTAGGTTGTCATCTGCAAGGGTGCAAAGACATGGGGAACTAGGATAAGGAATCAGTGACACCAGTACTATAGTTGATCGTGAGTAGATACAAGAGGGGAAACTGAGTAATAAAAATACACAATGGAACCAGGATGAAGCTTTTCAAAAATTTTTATAGCATGCCAATGACTGGCTTTTGTATTTTTTCTTAATCCTTCACTTTAGTACTATAGGTGCACTTATCTTCCCTTTCCAAATGTTCTTACATTATTTTTTAAAAAAGAAAAAGGAAAGCTTGGTCCAGCCATTGCATATCTTGATCAAATCAACCTGTAAGAGTTCTAATAACCAGGTTTGCATTTGAGAGCTAACTGAGGAGGGGCCACCAGCATGAGATTTCCTGTGAGGGCTCTAAACATTTGTTTAACCACAGAGGCACAGGGGGCTTTTCCTAGGTGCCTAAAAAGGTTTCCTAGATGCTAGGCTGTTTTACCTTTTTTTCTTTTTTTAGGTAAGTCAAGAGTCAAAACCATGATCCTTGACCTTTGGAGATGAATTCCTAATATGCTGTCTGCAACATAAAAATTAAATGAGTCCCCTTTTGTGAGTATGTTAGCATGACCTCCAAGATAATTTGGGAACCTGGAGGAGGGCCTGCTCCTCGCTCAGCTCCTCTGCTCTGTACTCAGGTTCCCACTGACACCACTGCAATGTCACAGCTGGTTTCCAACGGTCAGTGAGTGAAGAGCTGAACTTTTATTAGTTTATCTTTACACGGAGTTGAATAATTTGAGGAAGAAAATTATTAAAAGGCCAGTGCAGGATCAGTTACTGCTACAGAGAAGAACAGCAAGGACTGTATCCTTTTTTTTCTTCCCTTAGTTCATTGGAAGGCCTTACAGATACCTGGAATGTTTTTGAATCAGTTTGGGGCAGTGGGTAGGGTGGAGCAGGAAACATTTATTTTACTCTTGTCATTTGCTCTGCTGATACTGTAGCCCTGCCCTTACAATTTTTTTTTTAACATTTCAGCACCAGCAGCCTGCTAAAGAAGTGTTTTTCTACTCAGATATAATGTTTAAGAGGCTAGACTTTTTCATAGCTTTTAAAAAGTTACTAATAGATTTCTCCCCCAAAACATACAAGATCGGTGACTACCCCCTTATTTTAAAAAAACTAGTGGCTTTTTGTTTCTTCATTCCATAGTAATCACTGTAAACTTTTTTTTCCCCAAAAAAAGAGCAAAATATTTGGAGTCAGAATATCTGGTCTTAAGTCTGGGCTCCAATCTGAGCCTCAAGATCCTCAATCTGTAAAATGAAGACCATAATTCTTGCCTCTACCTTTCTCACAATGGTGTTGTGAAGCCGGGCTATGTGTGAAGATACTCATACTCAGTAAACTAAAAACTATAAAAGTACTCACTGTCATTGCCCCCACTGAATCTGAGGTAGCAAAAGAAAAGAATGTCCTGGATACAGAGCCAGAGAGGGCCTGGAGAGAGCCCTGAAGCTACTCCCTTATCTGGGACGAAGTACTGTGGAGAGAGGAGCCAGCATGCAGTCTCCTCTGTTCTGAGCTCTTACACATTTTTACTTCTTACCCTCACAACAGCCACAAAGTCCATGTGTTATGGGCTTCATCTCACAGACCAGGAAACTTGAGGCAGAGTCAGATTAAATAACGAGCTGCGGAAGATCACAGTATGTGGATGTGAACCTTGACAGTATGGCTCCAGTCCCTCTGATCCCCACCCCAACCACTGTGCTGCACTGCCTACCCACACACATCATCAGGAAACACTCCACAGGGTCTTGCAGTAGTCATTCTCCTATGGGAGTTTAAAAAATTTAACCAAATTTTGCAAAAACTTTTAGAAATGTATTTGTGCTAAAGGATGACTTCCCCAAATTTGCCCAAAGTTAGTCTGCTTATACCAACATGCTAAAATGGAGTAATCCTGAGTCCCGAGGCACCCCACTGTGGTTTTAATGCATATGGTGAAAATTAACTGGAATGATGTTTGCTATACTTACATAATCAAACTTTACAAGCCATGAAAATAATTGCACTCTTTTTGTGTTGTTGAATGCCTAAGAAGTTTTCTAAAAATATTTGTAAAGGCACTGTCATATAATTTGGAGTTGTCATTGACTCCAGATACTGTATAACCTGCATAACCTTTTTGTCTTGAAGTTGTTTTTGTATAAGAAATAATTGTTAGAAACATTTGATAATGTACAAAGTAGTCTATAATGACACTGTTCCGTACATTTTTATATTTTTTGTTACATCCCACTTTTTGTAAATATCCTCAAAGAAGCTTGATAATAAAATGTATTTCCTTATCACCATACTTTTTTCCATGTGAAAACTTGAGCCTATCTCTAATAGAGGTATCCAAAGAAAATTTTATTTGGTTGTGTTATTTTCCCAGGCCTTGATAAAAGACTTATTGTAAATGGAACTAATGCTATATTTAAAACACTGATTTTTTTTTAACTACCTAAAAATAAAAAACTCATTATTTCAATTTTATATGAAATTTGAGGTAATTATCTGGAGATCTTATTTCTTGGCATGAAAGTTTAGAATAATTATAACTACAAATTTTTTAGGAGCTACCATCCAATATTCAACTATTGTAAAGGCTACAAGACTTAAATAAGCCAAATGCCATTCAAAGTAAATTTTCTAGATTTTAAGATCCAAGGCATTGCTTGATCCTCCCATTAATTATAAAAAACTATTAAATAACTGAGAGGGAGCAATGTTGGGCATTTTCACTTACAAAAATTCTCCAAGTCTTTGGAAAAAAATAAGGGTGACTATGAATGGCCCAAAGCAGGGCAGCATATGAAAAATAAGCCCTCTATCTTACTACTTTAGAGTGAGATACAGAATACTGGCCCTGTTCTGAGTTAAGCCAAATAAGTAAGAGAAAGCCAAGAGTTAATCACTCTGCCAGTGAACTTCCAGCAAGTTAAGCTGTAAGTTCAAAACATATGTCTAATATTCTTTTCCTTTAATCTCACTGTAAATTTTTGTTGCCAGTATAACAGTTGTTAAGAAAGTATATATCTAGGTGTCTGGATGGCTCAGTGGGTTGAAGCCTCTGCCTTCAGCTCAGGTCATGATCTCAGGGTCCTGGGATAGAGGCCCGCGTCGGGCTCTCTGCTCCGCAGGGAGCCTGCTTCCTCCTCTCTCTCTGCCTGCTTGTAATCTCTGTGTCAAATAAAAAAATAAAATCTTAAAAAAAAAAGACACTCAGACTGAACCACCTGAACACCCCTAATTTTTTTGTTTTAATTATGAAACCATAGAAGCAGAGGGTAAAAAATTTACCACAAAGGAGAATGATTCCCACCCTTCAAACCCACTTCCACATTGAGATTTTAGTGATTACTAGGTGCCCTTTCCTTACTTTTTATATACAAGAAACTTCCACAGGAAACAACCAATCAGCACTAGAATATTAATTTTTATGAGATTAGTTACAAGCATGTCTTTAAATGTAGCTTTCTTCCAACAAAAATGGAATCATAACTATAAAACATTCTCCACTGTACTTTTCTCACCACATTTGCACTTAACCACATTCTTAGGAAGAGTCAGCACATACTGCTCTACCTCATTTTTTAAAAATAGTATATGGATAGTTCTATTTAATCCATTCCCTGTGTAAGGCCAGTTAGGTTTCCAGTTTTTGCTAAACCAATCAGTGTTCATGTTTACTTTTTAAAATAAAAGTACAGCAAGTAGTCTTAACAAAGGACAGTTTCCCAGTAACTTGTTTCATTAAAGCCGAAAGCACACAGCTGTGCCAAAAGCCAGACACAACCTTCAAAGATCAGTATTTAGTTGACTATATGGGAGACAGGCCATTTTTATTAGCTACAAAGAAAAAATATTGTAACGCTGTTACCTGTGATACATGGGATGTGTCCGTTTAGTTTGCTTTCTCAGGCAGGCTTAGGGGTAAAACGCCCACCTGGAGATCAGCGCCACGTAAGTTCGCCAAAGCCAGCTACCGGTGACACGGAGGGCTCTGACTGGCACGCGCCTGTTGGGTGGCTTCTCCCATGAAGTCTCTCATGAGGCAGCAAGGCAAAGAAGTTAAATCTTTCTCCCATCTTCTGAGGATTCATTAACATATCATACCCCTGAAGTAACTGCTGCCTGGCTGGCTCATCTGATTTGTCTAAAAGAACCTGAAAAGAAAAAACTTCTTAGTAAAAATAACCAGAAGGTTTCCTAGTTACCTGCAGAGTGCTAATGACCACTGGCTATGCAATAAAACAGGGCTTCACGTGGGATTTCTCATCTCTTGCCTCAGAATCATGGGGTGCTTATTAAAAACATAGGTTGCTGAGAGCCAAACCTGTGCATTTGTGTGTTTAACTAACATGCCCAGGTGGTGTGATCTACACTGAAGGGTTAGGATGTTTTCAGGACCCTTCTAAAATTCATCCCCGTAAACAGTCAAGTTTTCTTACTGAACATCAACACCATTTGAAGTCTTCACACTGGCTCATTTGGAGATGCAGGGGCGGCCACAGCGGCCCCAGCCCAGGCAGCGCACCAGGCAGGACATCACCGGAGAGACCGCTGTACCGTGGGCCTGCTGAGCACTGAGGTGGGGGAACTTACTACTTGAAACATTTTTATAAAGTACTACAAATTAAAATATTTAATGATCGTGAAATCATTACCTTCAGCCGGACATCAATGCCCATATTTTTTAAAAATGTCTGTTGTTTTACTGGCCCCAGAGAAGCTACTTGTCCCTCCGCCATTCTGCGCAGATAACTGAAGTCCACATCGGCTGTGAGGTCTGCCGTTCCTGGGGCAGTCAGGACATCGTGAAGCTTGTGACCACAAAACCCCTTGAACATAGTTTTTAAAATGATGAGCTTTTGTCCCTTTATGGTCATTATTATCAAAATTAAAGAAATGCTATCATTTTAGCACATTTTACATAACTGTTGAAAAGAAAAGAAAAACATAGCCTAAGTCACTGGTTCACAAACTCTTATAACAGTAGCACCCTTTCCTCAAATGAGATGCTACATGGAAAATCCAACATAAAGTTCAACACTGGGGTGCCTAGAAATGCTGTCTTTCACATTTCATTACTCATGGTGATGAGGAGAGGTCCCGTCAATTCCCCACGTGAGTTAACTTTTTCTTACTAGAATCAAGTTAAACTTTTTTTTAAAGATTTTTTTTTTTTTAATTCATTTGACAGAGAGAAACACAGAGAGGGAACACAAGCAAGGGGAGTGAGAG
Organism: Spilogale gracilis; assembly: GCA_004023965.1. Taxonomy (NCBI): domain Eukaryota; kingdom Metazoa; phylum Chordata; class Mammalia; order Carnivora; family Mephitidae; genus Spilogale; species Spilogale gracilis. The sequence continues at coordinate 43,042 of PITA01016729.1, forward strand.
AGGGAGAAGCAGGCCTCCCACGGAGCAGGGAGCCCGATGTGGGGCTTGATCCCGGGTCTCCGGGATCATGACCTGAACCAAAGGCAGTCGCTTAACCAACTGAGCCACCCAGACGCCACCCAAGTTAAACTTTCACCAGACTACTGATGGTGCTTGACAAGGTGTATCCATCAACAACGTGCATCAGAGTCACCCAAGACCACGTTACTGTGCTCTGCCCAGACCTACTGAATCAGAATCCTGGAAGTAAGGCTAGGGAATGAGCACTTCTTAAAAAAACTCCAGGGGTGTTTTTAGATACAATAAAATTAGAAATTGAGAACCACAGATCTAGAAAATGACTAATAGTAGTATCCAGTTAAATGTATTTAAATTGAAGTATACTGAACACAACTGATAAAGAACACAAGAAAGGACGCTCCGGAAGAAGAAAAGAATACATCTAGGAAGGAAAAAAGGTTGAAAATATCATAGGAAAAGTCTGATCATAGTAGCCAGATCAAATCTGCAAAGAAGTACTAAAAATTTTTTAAATGGGGAAAATTCTTAAGAACTTTCAGAAAATCTTCCCATTTGTATTATTCAGATGCTAAGCAGGATCTATGCAGACCTAGGTTCTGCAGCTGAAGAGAATGTAGATGATTCAGACCTGTTCCAAGGCTAGTCTGGACAGTGAGATCCTATGGTTAAGGGCAATTATAATAATATGCATTAATATTCATTACAAATACTGGAATACTACAGGCTAGGCACTTGGTAGAAACCAAAGGTAAAGATCTTCAGTGATTTTCAAACGTAACAACTTCATAGATGATACCAATGAACTGATGGTAAAAGTCATGTTCCTGAGTCATACATACTCTGAAGGTGTCTGTCTTCGTCCCGTCATGACCATAATCCACGATGAGTGCCGCACCTCCGGCCAGCGCGATGCGCTGGGAAAGCTCCTGAATGATGACACCAGCCTCAGGACACACTTCCACATGGTCCCTCATTTCATCACGCTAATAAGGGAAAAGGTGAATCCAAATGTATCACTGAAAACAGTTTCCTTAGGGTTCTTCTACAATGAGCATTTCTTGGTGCCATAAAAATAAATTTCCTCTCAGTATGCATTATGTTGTCTATGTTCAACTTTTCACAGGACATCCCTTTTATTATACAGAACTCCCTAGTGCTTTGATGCCATTCACAAAGTTTACAGACATTTTAATTTTTATCCCTTTTATAAAAAGGCATATGCTCTCCCAGACTCCTAGATGACCAACATTATCATTTTATTTACAATGATATTACTCTCATATATAAGAATACACTTCCTGGGTTGAATGTGTGGGAAAGGAATTTTTGTCTGCCTGGAACAGTGCCTGGCAAATAACAGACACTCAAAAATTTGTGCTGGAAGAACAAATGATAGAAACCCAATATAAGAGACCCTAGCAAGTAAGTGTACTACGATGCCTTCTGCTGGGGCAAACAGTATTCCAGTGACACACCCTCTATTTAGAAACCTCAGCTTATGAACTTGTCAATGTACCTAAGGCCCTAATTTCCCAAGATGTTCAACTATTTACAAAGAGGGTCCTCAATAAGTGCCCATTAATCTAAAGTGAAATGACAGTATTTTAACTTGTCAGTTGACTAGTAGATATGAAATTTCCTAATCCCTGAGAAAATAGGAAAAAACTTTTTTCTTCATTATGAAAATATATAACTTTTGCTCCAAACTAGCATCCCATTAAAAAATGAAGTATTGGGACACCCAGGTGGCTCAGTTGGTTAAGTGTCTGTCTTTGGCTCAGGTCATGATCTCAGAATGCTGGGACTGAGCCCCACATTGGGCTCCCCGCTCAGCAAGGGGTCTGCTTGAGGATTCCCCCCCTCCTCCTTGCACCAGGCTCTCTAAAGAAATACTTCTTTAAAAAGCCACAGAAGTAGTAGTGACCTGCCCTGATCTTGCCTACAGTGGCACAGAACTAACTGATATGGAGTCACACACACTTGGGGCTTGAGTCTCTGCTCTTCCTGCTACTTAACTAGAAACCACTTAAACTTTCAGACTGTTTCCTCATTAGATCAAACAATAAACTACTTAGCCCCCAGTTCTATTAAATAAATTACTATGATTGAACTGTAAAAACCAAGAGGTTAGCCACTTGACAGCCCCCGGGCGTGTGGGCTCCCCCCAGGCGCGGGGCTCCCCCGGGGCGTGTGGGCTCCCCCCGTGCGTGTGGGCTCCCCCCAGCGTGTGGGCGCCCCCGTGCGTGTGGGCGCCCCCGAGCGTGTGGGCGTCCCCGAGCGTGTGGGTGTCCCGGAGCGTGTGGGCGTCCCAGAGCGTGTGAAGATGTGGTCCATATATACAATGGAATACTACGCCTACATCAAAAAGGACAAATATCCAATTTTTGTAGCAACATGGACTGGACTGGAGGAGATTATGCTGAGTGAAATAAGCCAGGAAGAGAGGGTCAAGTATCACATGGTTTCACTTACTTACGATGCATGAGGGGTAACCTGGAGAACAGTGGGAG